>JAZKJV010006371.1:0-32321 GCA_037367405.1 Ottelia alismoides | reverse complement strand
TTCATTCGCCAGTACAACACCGCGAACAGCAGACCACCAACCCGCGATACTGCCGTAACACACGACTGGCTTCCACTTCTCCGCCACGGTGTTCCACTTCTCCCACACGTTCGTGTTCGCCCAATTCGGGGAAGATCACAAGCAGCAACATCATCGCCAGTACCTTGATCGCGAAGAGCAGGCCGACCAGAACGACAAACCGATTCACCCGTCCGGCGGCACGCTCGCTCTTGAGTGCTGCCGCGAACCGGCCCAGGGTGGCGACGAACCAGACTTCGGCGAGTAACCCGAACAACACGAAGACCGTCAGGCCGCTGGACTGAATCTGGCCGGGTAATTCACCTTGAGTCAAGACCAGGCCGGACAGCCAGTGGGTGCCCTTCTCCGCCAGGGACGCCCGCGGCGTCGGCATTGCCGGGTTCGGCGTGAGTTGCGGAATCCAACCATCCTTCACGCCGAGGCCAGCCACCACGAGATACGCCACGAACCCGCCGAGCGACAGCATCGTCGCGATCGAACACCACACGAGGGACTTCGCGCAAACCCGTTCGTCGGCGAACCCGACACGCCAATGCGGCCAAACCAGGTGCAAAGCAATCCCAGTACGATCGGCACGAGTGTCGCGAAGAGGCGGATTTCCTCCGTCTGGGAGAGTTTGTCCTGCTTCAAGAAACCGGGCGACTTCTCGGGCAACTTCACGCCGAACTGTTCGAGAATCGGGAGGGCACAATACGCCAGCGTGCCCAACAGGCAGAAGAAGACGCCAGCACTGACCCAGCCAAGGCCACGCCGGACTTTCCACCATTTCTTGGTCGTCTCTTCGTCGGCAGACTTTGGCCGAGTGGGTTTCGCGAAGGGGTCGTTCGCCGCGGGTGGGAACTTCCGAGGATCGGGGGGCACACGGCTCTCGTGCGACGGCGCTACCGGTTCGGGCTGAGGTTGCGGTGGCATCGGCATCGTGGACCGACCGCCGGGCATCTGTTGGTTCCCTTGCGGCGGAAACCCGGGCTTATTCGAGACCTGCACGCCCTGGTGACTGTCTTCCGGGCCACCCGGTAGGCTACCCCACGGGTTGTTGATCTGCGCCGGCGAGGCCTCGGTTGGTCGAGGTGCCCCGAACACCGGGGCGGCCGGGCCCACGGCATCGGGCGTGATGGTCAGAACGGTTCCGCACGTGGGGCAGCGACCGCGTTTTCCCGCCGAGTCATCCGGAGCGTGCAGAACTCCACCGCAATTGGAACACGTGACCTTGATCGGCATCGGGATACCTCAGTTCGCGATTCGGAACCATCAGGAGTTTAGAGTTTCGAGTTCCATGATGCCACCGCTCCGGCGATCCGCCAGCTCGAGCAAAACCGGAAATTCGTAACTTCTGACTGTGACATCAAGTTATCGGGGTTCGGGGCGTTTCCAAGACGGGTCGTACGCCATCGAGAAGAGTTGTTGCACCTGCTCGGCTCGATTCGGCGAAGCGGACGCGAGAATCGTCAGGGCTTCCTGAATCCGGGCCATTCGCGGGTCGGTCTTCACCTGTTCGAACTTCTCACCGCGTGCGATCCGGTCCAGAATCGCGGCGAGATCGAGCAGCCGACAACGGGCTTCGAGGAAATACTTTTCCCAGTGCATCGGGGGCGGCTAGCGTCTTCATGTTCGGCTCCTCGCCGGGGAGAAACGGGTCTTGATTTCGAGCGGAATAAGATCGTTCAACCCGCCGGAGCGGAAGCCGTGCAGGTCGAGTGTGACAAACTGAAAGCCGAAGGTTCGGAACTCGCGTGTGATGGTGTCGAGCGACTCGCCCACCCGGGGGATGTCCTCACGGGGCACCTCGATGCGTGCGAGGTCGCCCTCGTGATACCGCACCCGGCAGATTCGGAAACCGAGGGAGTGCAGCAGAGCCTCCGCACGTTCGACGCGCAGCGTGCGTTCCGGTGTCGCGGCTAACCCCGGCACCAGTCGGCTCGACAAACACGGCGACGCGGGTTTGTCCCACACGGGCAATTCCCACCACTTGGCCAGCTCCCGCACGGCGAGTTTCGTGAAGCCCGCTTCTTGAAGCGGATGCCGAACGTGATGCTCCGCCGCCGCGGTGAGGCCGGGCCGGTAGTCTCCGTTGTCGTCGAGGTTCGCGCCGGAGCAGATGGTGTGGATGCCGAGTTCCGGCAGCAGGGTCTCGATTCGCGTGTACAGTTCGCTCTTGCAGTGGTAACAGCGTGTGCCGTCGTTGGCGACGTAGGCCGCCTTCTCGAATTCGGTCGTCCGAACGACGATATGCCGGATGCCAATGAGCGTGGCGAGTCGCTCGGCCTCCGCCAGTTCGGACCGTGCCACGCTCGGGCTATCCGCCGTGATGGCCACGGCGTCGTCCCCGAGTGCGAGGTGGGCCGCCTTGGCCACAACGGTACTATCGACACCGCCGCTGAACGCGACCGCGACTCGCTGGAGGGATCGCAGAACCGCGAGGAGTTCGTCACGTTGGCGTTCGATGGAGGTCATCTCGTTTTGCGTTTCGGGTTCCGGTTCCGACACGGTTAGGGCTATCGAGTCGGGCGGTGTTGAGTAGATACATCGCCCACGTCAGCATCGTGTCGTCCCCGAAAGTATAGCACCACCCCGCGAGGCACGGACCCTTCGCGGCCGGACGAGAAACGTGTATCCTGAATCGAGTGTACCGTAACGGAGAATCCTTCATGGCCGAATCACCCACGTTACTGCGTCGATTCTTCCGCCTCCTCGGCGACGTCGTGCCGACGCTGGTCGTGGTGGGGCTGGCGGGTGCCATCGGTTGGTGGGGTCACCGCAATCACTGGACGCTCCCGAAGTTCTCCGAGATGCGGGGGCAGGTGGCGGAACCGGACGACTGGTGTTCCGAACATAACGTGCCGGAATCATCGTGCATCGAGTGTGACGATTCCCTTCTGCCGAAGGGTAAGCCGCGTGGCTGGTGTCCGACGCATGGCCTGGCCGAGTGCGTGTTGTGTAATGTCGATCTTGCACAACTGCCGAAACTGCCCGCGAGTCTGGCGACCGAATTGGGGATGGCAAAACGGACCCTGGAATTCGTGGACCGAACCACGACACCGCGAACTGTCGGACACACCTGCGACGGATTCAGTTCGTCACCGCCGCCGACGCGGACAAGGCGGGTGTGGTCGTCGAACCCGTCTGGACTGCACCCGCCACCGAGTTCATCACCGCACCCGGCGAACTGGGTTACGATCAGACTCGCATCGCGCACCTCTCGGCTCGCTCGCCCGGTACGGTGTGGAAGGTGTTCAAACACCTCGGCCAGGACGTGAAGGCCGGGAGATTCTCGCACTGGTGGATGCTGCCGACGTCGGGAAGGCGAAGGCGGAGTTACTTCAGGCGTTCGCGTCGCTGCAACTCAAACGCAGACCGTTGCGAGCGTCAAGGAATCCGGCAGCGCGGTGGCCCCCGCTCGTGTCCGAGAAGCCGAAGCGGCTGTGTCCGAGGCCGAGATTCGACTGACAGCCGCGTGCCAATCGCTCACGAACCTCGGGCTGAGCCTGGACGAATCCGCCGTCCGCGGTCTGAGGACGGAGCAACTCAAATCGAAGCTGCATCTCCTCGGCATTCCCGCGAACCTGCTGGAGACGAAGCCCTCCACGACGAACCTACTGCCGATGGTCGCCCCGATGGATGGGCGGATTCTCTCGCGGGAAATGGTGGCCGGCGAGGTGGTCGATTCGACACGCATTCTCTTCGAACTCGTCGACACCCGGTACCTCTGGCTGACGCTGGACGTGAAGGGCGAAGACGCGGGTCGCGTTCGTCTCGGCCAAACGGTGCGATTCAAGCCGGACAACGCCCAGGAAGAACTCACGGGCAAGATCGTCTGGCGGAGTACCCAGGCCGACTTGCGGACCCGCACGGTGAAAGTGCGAGCCGACCTTCGCGATGAAGAGCAACGCCTCGTGGCGAATACCTTCGGCTCCGGGAAGATCATCCTGCGAGACGAGCCGAAGACCGTGAGTGTACCGAACGACGCGATCCAGTGGGACGGCTGTTGTCATGTCGTCTTCGTGCGGGACAAGGATTATCTGAAGTCCGAGTACAAGCTGTTCCACGTGCGCAAAGTTCGGTTGGGTGCGAAAGACGAGAAACAGACGGAAGTCGTCGGCGTGCTACCCGGCGAAGTGATCGTGTCGAAAGGCAGCGGGTTGCTGTTGACGGAGCTGCTCCGCGGCAGCCTCGGCGAAGGCTGTGCGTGCCATAGCAAAAAGTAACCACGAACCGGGCGAGAATCTGGCGTGCTGGAACTCCTGAACGATCCGACGTTTCGCACGATCGCGCCTCGGCACGGCGGCCATCGGTGGCCTCGCGGGCTTCGTTGGAACCTTCGCGGTCGTGCGTCGGCAGAGTCTGCTCGGTGATGCCATCTCGCACGCGGCACTCCCCGGCGTCGGGCTGGCGTTCCTCCTGGGTGGCCGCTCGCCGGAGTCGCTCGTCCTCGGGGCCGCGGTGGTCGCGTGGCTGGCGATGCTTCTCGTCGGTCGCCTCAGCCGCGATCGGCGAATCGCGTTCGACACCGCACTTGGCGGCGTCTTGGCCGTGTTCTTCGGCGTCGGGTTGTCGCTACTCGCGTACATCAAAAAACACGTCCCCGGTTCCGCGGAGCACGGCCTCGATCGTTATCTTTTCGGCCAGGCCGCCACGATGCGAACGTCCGACGTTGTCATCGTGCTCGCCGTCGGCCTTCTTTCCGTCGGGGTTGTCTCGATCTTCTGGAAGCCAATTCAGCTTCTCTGTTTCGATCCGAATTTCGCCCGCGTGCAGGGTTGGCGCGTTCGGTTGTACGACTGGTTGCTCACGAGTCTCGTGGTGGTCACGGTGGTCGTCGGTCTTCAAGCCGTGGGCGTCGTGCTGATGAGTTCACTACTCGTCGCGCCGGCGGTGGCTGCGCGGTTGTGGGTTCCTCGGCTCGGCTCACTCTCGATTCTCGCGGCGGCGATCGGCGCGTTCGCGGGCTTCGTGGGGACACTCCTCAGCCAGGTACTCTCGACGAATGGGCGAGCCGTGCCAACCGGCCCAATGATCGTTCTCAGTGTGACGGCCCTGGTGGTGCTCTCGATGTTGGCGACGTGGCTCCCGAGATTATCGTCGAAGCGACGTGCGAGCGAGCCCGGCCACGTCCACCTGAGTAACGCAGCGTTCTCACGCGGGTGTGACTGCTCGGCGGCGTGTCTAAACTCCACCCAGACAACACAATTTCTCAATCATTCTTCTGCAACGCGAATGTTGTGTTGCAGGCAGACACATCGCTCGAAATTCTTGATTCCTTTCCTCCAGAACGCCGCAAATAGGTTTGACACAACACCCCGTCGAGAGCGACAATGTGATGAGAGAATGCTGAACGAAGGGTGTGACTCGCGCACCACATATCACGTTCGTTCAGTGGACTCGGAGACGTATTCGTTCGCCCGATCTCGCTGGAATTGATTCCACATGTCGCCACAACATGATCGCCTGACGGAAACGCACGGACCGACCGATCCTGCCGTGAAACTTTCGACGACGTTTCTCCCTACCGTAGAGGACGGCCTTGCCGTCGAAACTCCGCCACCTGTTGAAGAATTTCCCGCGGAATTACTCAGCCTCCAGCAATACCGAATCCTTCAAGAAATCGGCTTCGGCGGGATGGGCCGCGTCTATTTGGCCAAGGATCTTCCGCTGGATCGGGACGTCGTCATCAAGGTTGTGAACACGGATCGAGTTCAACGGTCCGAGACGCTCGAGCGATTCGCCCGCGAGATGCGCGTCGCGGCCAAATTGCATCACGTCAACGTGGTGGCCGCGTACACCAGCCACCGGGCGGGAGACTGCCTCGTCTTTGTGATGGAGTACGTACCGGGGATCGATCTCTCAAAACTCGTGAAGACCCACGGCAGAATCTCGCCCATCAAGGTGGCGTTCTATGCCAGCCAGGTGGCGCGTGGTCTCAAACACGCCCACGAACATCATCTTGTTCATCGCGATATTAAGCCCTCCAATTTGATGTTGGTGAAGAACGGAAAAAAGCACACGGTGAAGATTCTCGACTTCGGATTGGCCAAGGCGTGGAGCGAATGCGAGAAAGGCGAGAACCTCACCGGTGCGGGCTGCATGTTGGGCACGCCGGAGTACGTTGCCCCGGAACAAATTCGTGACGCGGCCCACGCGGATATTCGCGCCGATCTGTACAGCCTGGGCTGCACGATGTACTTTCTGCTGACGGGTGAACCCCCGTTTCGCGGTCGAAGTGAATTCGAGCTTCAAGAAGCCCACGTCTTCAAAAAGGCACCCTGCCCGAGCATCGTGCGCCCGGACACGCCGCAAGTGTTGGCGAAGATTGTCTCGAAGTTGATGGCAAAAGCCCCGGAGGAGCGATACCAAACCCCGGCGGAGTTGCTCACCGCCCTGAACGACCATCTGCGAGCCTACTCGAACCCGCCTTCGGATCTCGTGCCGTTTCCGATGGAGGACGACCCGACCCCACAACCCACGCGGGCCAAACCCGCGTTGGCGGCCATCACCAAGACCGGTCTCACGACCACCGAGATGCCGGAGGTGGAGCCTACACGGCGAGATCGACCGACGCCCGGTCCGCAGGAAGTGCCGATGCTTCCGCGAGCGCTCCGCCCGACGCCACCCGCGATGAAGCCGCTGATCAAGGAAGAACTTTTCCCGGAGGTGCCGAGTTTCCCGGTCTTCCCGACCGCCGACACCCGAAGTTCGTGGCGATTCCCGTTCGTGGGTCTGCTCGTCGGTTACGTGATCGGCACCCTGGCATTCGCGTCGTACCTGTTGGCCGGGTGGCTGACATCGGGTATCGCCGTGACGAGTGTACAGTTGTGCGCGTTAGCCGTGGGCTTCGTCTGTTTCGCCGGTCGCGACTACGGTCGCTTTGGCAGTCGGAGTTGGTGGCTGGGCGCGTTCAGTTTGTCGCTGCTCGCCGGTCTACTGCTCCGGAACGTGATTCCCATCGAGCATTCCCCCTCGCTAATCCGAGCCTGGTTCGGCCTGTCCGTTCTGGCTCTCATCGCGGCCTGGTTGCACTTCGCGCATCGTCTTCGAGGAAACCGAGCGATCGGGTAGGTAATGGCGAATCAGTAACTGTCGCACATTTCAGGTGCCTCGACGCGCACGGCGTCGTTCTCACAGGCCCTATTTATTCCCAACCTTCGGCGGGGTCATCGGCCTGAAAGGCCGACTCTGTCAGCCCAGGCCGAAGGCCTGGGACGCCGAATTGCCAAGGTTTTCGGCCCTGAAAGGGCCGCTCGTTGCAATACCACGATCCCAAACGAGCCGTCCCTGCAGGACGGATATCCGGTGCCGGCCCACCCCAGGCCGTTGGCCTGGGCTGACAGAGTGGCCCTTACAGGGCCAAAATCCGAGGCAAATCAGGAGTTCGCGACCAGCAAAACGATGTTGGTAATAGACAGGGCGGTGAGAACGACGCCGTGGGCGTCGAAGCCAAAGACGTCGATCACCCAAACGGTGATGACGACAGTTACTCATTCTGCGATCGGTGAAACTGAATCCTCCCGTAGGCCGAAACTGACCCGTGGACACCCGTCGCTCCATCACCTCCGCGACCCGATGCTACCGGTAGTTGGGTAAATTACGCAGCCGAGGCTCGCACGCCGGATCGACGCAACAACTTGGCAGTCCTCATATCTGAACGGAATATGCCGATTCTGCGGATTGGCGGATTTGGGTGGATTTTCGTGCGCGCCTGTCAATTTTCTGCTGCTGTTCGGGAATAATCGGGAAGTTCCGCGCATTGATTAATCTTTAACATGAAATCTTTGACTGAACTGAAAACGAGAGAAACTGCCTTCGGGTTGGACGGATTCTAAGGTGTGAGCTAGCTTTGTGACACGCACGGAAGGCAACATGTTAACGATGATTCGACTACCCCTCGCGACTCCTCGTCCCAGGACTTGTTCGTCCTGACGAATGCCCTTGGTGTTCCTTCTTTAGCCGGTGTGAATTGTTATGATCGATTTCGTGAACCTGGTGACGAGATACTCCCCGGCTACCAACTCATCTCGCCTCTGGGCAGTGGTGGCTTCGGCGACGTCTGGAAGTGTGCCGCACCCCGGTGGCCTCCAGAAGGCCGTGAAGTTCGTCTTCGGAAACCTCAACTCCAGCGACGACTCCGCGAAGGCCGAGCAGGAACTCAAAGCGCTCGGCCGAATGAAGGAAGTTCGGCACCCGTTCGTTCTCTCCATCGAGCGTATCGATAACGTCTCCGGTGAACTCCTCATCATGATGGAGTTGGCCGACAAGAGCCTCCACGATTGCGTCACCGAGTTCCAGCGGGCGGGCCATCCGGGGATTCCGAAGGGGAACCTGCTCAACTTCCTGGCAGGATGCCGCCGAGGGGCTCGATTATCTCATCGAGAAGCACAACCTTCAGCACCTGGACGTGAAGCCGAAAAAACCTGTTCGTGGTTGGCGAACGCGTCAAAGTTGCCGACTTCGGGCTTGTGAAGCACCTCGAGCGTCATAGCTCCTCGGGCCTCATGGGTGGCGTCACGCCCGTGTACGCGGCACCCGAAACCTTTGCGAACCGCATCTCGAAGCACTCGGACCAGTACAGCCTCGCGGTGGTGTATGTCGAACTGCTGACGGGGCAAAAGCCGTTCAGCGGCAAGAACATTCGGCAACTCGCTCTGCAGCCACATGACCGAGCCGCCGAACTTGAGCATGCTGGATCCGGCGGAACGGGTCATTGTCGGCAAGGCACTCGCGAAGAACCCGGACGAACGCTATCCGAGTTGCTCCGCGTTTTTGCGCGACCTCCTGGAAATCAATCGGGACTTGTTCCAAATCGCGACGCCTCGCCCGGGCCTGGCGACGCCGCGGCCACGAACCGCACACGACACGCCGCTCCCGCAGCGACCGGTCGCGAAGAATACCGCCAGCCCGGCCGAACCGCCCGCGACGATGACCGTCACACGGTTCGAGGTCGGCATCCTGCGTCCGACGATCATGATCGGCGTTGGCCAATTCGGACGAAAAGCGATCCAGCAGATTCGCTGCCGATTGCTGGACCGCGTCGGCGACTTGCACCAGGTGCCGAGTTTCCGGTTCCTGTACCTCGACGTCGACCACGACATCCCGGATCGTCTCCTGGCGGATAAATCGGACTCGGCCATTCTGCCGGAGCAGTTCGTGCATCTGCCGTTGCAGCAGGTGACGAACTACCGCCGCAAGCACCTCGATCCGATTCTCGAATGGCTGCCGCGTGAGAAACTGTACGCGATGCCGCGTTCGCTTCTGACTGACGGGTTCCCGCGCACTCGGACGACTCGCGTTCTGCGACAACTACCTGAAGTTCGCCACGCGGTTGAAGGGCGAAATTCAGACGGCGATTCACCCAGAAGCGATCAAACAGTCCGCCGATCAGACCGGCCTCGCACCACGGGAAAAGGTTCCCGCGATTTACATCTTCGCGAGTGCCACCGGCGGTACGAGTGGCTTCCTCCTCGACCTCGGCCACACGACTCGCCGGGTTCTGTCGAAGTTCAACATGAGTGAGGCGCCGGTCGTCACCTTCATCTACTGCGGCTCCCCGGACGACCCGAATACACCGACGGCCGAACTGGCGAACATCTACGCGACGCTGACCGAACTGAATCACTATGGCGACCCGGACGTTCCGTTCTCCGCACGATACAGCGGCGATTCCGGCCCGAAGATCGAAGCCCAGGGCTTGCCCTACAGCGCGACGTACCTGCTGCCGACGGCCCAGCGCACGCCGGAGGGGCTGCGGGATTGTATCTCGCACCTGTCCGGTTACATCACGCAAGAACTCACGACGCCACTCGGCCTCGGCCTCGATTCCATCCCGCTCGCGAAAGCCCGCACCCGGCCGAACCCCGTTCCGCGGGTTTGGCACTTTCGGCGTGTGGTATCCGCACGGCTTGCTGCTACGTTCCGCCGCCCGGCAGTTGTGCCTCGGCCTCGTGAAAATGTGGGCTCAGACGTACACGCCCCAGCTTCCGACGGAAGTCACGCAACTCGTTCAAGATATTTACGACGATCCGCGGCTCGCCCCGGAAGCGGTGCAACGGTTCATTCTGGAAGAATCACGAACGCCGACCCACGGCACGCCGACGGAGGTCGTGGCCGCGTGGCTGGCTTCGCTCGCAGGCCAGGTCGATTCGGTCGCTCAGGCGAACGGCGGCCTCGCGTGGAGTAACGCCGTTCAGGAGCAACTCCGCGACCTCATCGGTTTTGAACCCACGAGCAGCACCGACAGCGCGTTCCGACGGGGGCGGTTCAGCCGTCTCCTCGATACCGGCATCTCGAACGCGGTGGCCGCGTGGATGAACGAGTTCACGGAGCAACTGCGACCGCTCTCGGAGATCCACGGTGCGAGATTCCTCGCGATGCAGAACGCACGCGAACACATCGTCTCGGGCGTTGAACTCCGCGGCGGTGTCGCTGGAGCAGAAGTCCGAAGACATGGTCTCGCGTCGTCGACGTGCGCCTCGAAGCCCTGACGGAAGCCCACACGGCTTGCCAAGCAGAACCGGGCGGCTTCAAGTGGTTCGGTAACTCGCAGAGTCGCAACCTCCGCGCGTACCTCGACAAGGCGAAGAAGTTCCTCGACCTTCGCATTGCCGAGGATTTCAATCACGCGTCCGCCCGATTCTTCCGCAAACTGGCCGCGAAGCTCGAAGACCAATTACGCGACGTCCAGGTGGCGAACGAGCAAGTGATCGCGATGTTCCGAGCGCTGGAAACACCCGCTCCGAGCCCGGCGAGAAACTCGTGGCGGTCGGACTCGCAATACGACCACGAAACGCCCGAGGAAACGGTTCAGCAGACGATCGAACTGACGAACACGATGCGCGTGGTTCTCCCGAACGGTGATGAACGGCTCGATAGTGCTGCCGCCGCGATGCTCAACCAGGTGACCGGCGAGCAACTCGGGAAGCTGTATTCGATTCTCGATCGACTCGTGATCGAACCGCGGGGCGGTCTCGTTCACTTGTGCAAGACGAACTCGGACCTGTACCGTGGCCTGTGTGTGCCGATGATCGAACAAGCGACGGCGTACCTGAGTGGCATCCTGCCGAGCCAGGACGTGACGCAGGTCGAACTTGCCAGCCGGGAATCCAGCAAGGGGACGACGGCCCAGCGAATCGGGCATTATCTCAAGCTCGCGGCGGCGTTGGCGCCCGGTCCGAATGGCGAAGAGAAGACGTTCGTGGTGGTCCCGTCGACGCCCTCCGGTGAGAAGTTCGCGTTGGAAGTTCGCAGCGTTTCGGCCGAAGAGTATCACGGTTTCGACGAACGGCCACGGCACAGACCTGATGTTCTGTCGGGAGCAGGGGAATCTTCGCCCGGACGATTTGCTGAAGCTGATCGAGCCGTGCTGGGATGCGTACGAGGAAGCCTCGCTGGCGCTGGAGACTTCGCCGCATTCGCGTTTCGACGTGTTGCAGTGGGTTCCGCTCGCCACGAAGTAGGCGCCCGCGACGATTCGACTCGCGGTTTCCGGAGCGGGCCGTCGGATCGGTGCGAACGAGAGTGCCATCCCCATTCTTCCCGTGGCTTCTGCCACGGTCTTCCGCCGGTGCCCGACCCCGTTCTGCCCTTTCGTTGGCACACCGCTCGGACATACGCTAAGATAACGCGACATTTCCCCCTACCGGAGAGGACCGGCGATGGCTTTCACGCTCAACGTCGCCGCACGCACGACGGCGAAAGCGGGCAACACGGAAGCCATGAACGAAGACGCGATCGTCCTCGCCTCGAAGCTGCTCCGTGTGGCCATCGCGGATGGTGCCTCGGAGAGTTGGCAGGCCGGGGCGTGGGCGAAGACCCTGGCCACGGCGTACGCAAAGTCGCCCCCCGGACCCCGCGACCTTCTCCGATTGGCTGCTCGCAGTTCGCGAACAGGCGCCGAAATCGAGTTCGCAATCCTGGTACGCAGAATCGAAACAGCAAGATGGTTCGTTCAGCACACTCCTCGGCCTCACCTTCGAGCCTGCGAAAAATGGCTCCCTGAAGTGGCGGTCGCTCGCCGTCGGCGATTCGTGCCTGTTCCACGTCCGAAACGGAAAACTGTTGCAACGGTTCCCCCTCGAAAGTTCCAGCGAGTTCTCAAATCGGCCCCTGCTGATCGGTTCGCCGGCGTCCGGCAGCATTCCCGAGCCGGAGTGGTTCGCAGGTCGGGCGGAACTTTGGGATGTGTTCTACCTTCTAACCGACGCCGTGGCGGAGTGGTGCCTCCGGAGTTGGGAGGCCACGCCGAGCCGTGGAGTGCGTTGGAACGTGTAACAACCTCTCAGAAAACTCAGAATGATTTTCTTGCCTGGGTAGAATCTCTTCGTGAGACAAAAACACTCCGCAACGATGACTCGACCGTAGTTCGTGTGCAACTTGCCGCGGACGATTAGGGAACCCCGATATGAGTTGGCCCATCTCGCAAGACTTCAACGAAGCGGTCCAGAACCCGGGCAGTTCGTTCCAAGATCCGGATCTGAAATCGGGTACCGTCACCACGAACGCCATGGGCGTGCCGATGCCGCGTTCGGGGAACTACGCGGATGTGTATCAGATGACCTCCGCCGAACGGGAAGAAGTGGGCCGTGAAGTGTTTCACGCGGACCACCTCCGCCGAGTTGGGTACTCGTTACGGTGCTGTGAGCGAACACCTGGCGGCCTCGAATCTGCCGTTCACGGTCGGGTTCAACTTCCAGCCGCAAGGCATCCGCATCCGTGGGAAGTGGTACCCCATCGTGAAGATGCAGTGGGTCGACGGCTTCCCTATTAACACGTTCGTCAAAGAGAACCTCAACCGATCGAGCCTGTTGGAGAACATGCTGAACCTGTGGGTTCGGCTCTGCCGTCGATTGCGCGAAACCGGGATGGCCCACTGCGATATCCAGCACGGGAACGTGCTGCTCGTGCCATCCAGCGGTGGCGGCAACTCTCTCGGCTTGAGCTGGTGACTACGATGGCCTGTTCGTGCCCGCACTGGAAGGGAAGCCGACCGGCGAGGCGGGCCACTCCGCGTACCAACATCCGGAACGTGTGGCGAAGGGCATCTACTCGGCGGATCTGGATCGCTTCCCGCACCTCGTGGTTGCCACGGCTCTTCGTGGCCTACTGGTCGGTGGGAAGTCGCTGTGGGATCGGTACGACACGGGCGATAACCTGCTCTTCACGGAGAAAGATTTCCAACAGCCGGGCAAGTCGAAGCTGATGCGCGAACTGTGGGAGAGCGGCGACCCGTTCACGGTGGGTCTGGTCGGTCATCTGGTGTTGAGTTGCACGAAACCGTTGCACCAGACGCCGTGGCTGGACCAACTCATGCCGGGCGGACAGCCGCCGATTCTCACACCGAGCCAGGAACGACAGGCGGCGAACATTCTCGGCATCGATCTGAGCAGCGACGTGGAACTGATCGAGGAGCCGATGCCCACTGTTCAGCCACAACCCGCTCCGGTATTGGCTCGTGCGGTTCCCGTGCCCCCGCCTGCGCCGGTCCGACCGGTGCCCGCCCCCGCCCCGGCGCAGTTCAGGTACGACGATTCGGATGGCAGCGACGAGGATTTCGATGTGCCTCGTCGTCGAGGGTCACGAGGTTCCGGCGGTCGGCAGTCGAAGTCGATGCTTCTGCCGACGGCGATCATCGGCGGCATCGTCCTCACGTCGATCGTCGCCATCGTGGCGATGTTCGCGGGCGGAGGAAAGCCCGTAGAGGTTGCGACGAAGACGGACCCCGCAGCAGCGCCCGTGCAACCGACGAATACGAAGCCGGACCCAACGCCGCCGACGAACCCGGAGGTAACACCGGCACCCGCCCCAACTCCAGTTCCGGCACCAGCTCCGGCACCCGCGCCGATGCCCCCGATGCCGATGGTTCCGACTGTCACCGAGCCAGCCCCGATGGTGCCGAAGGTGCCGCTCGTCGAAGGGCGAACCAAGTGGGTTGGACCGGCGGAACTGAGCTTCCCCGCACCGACTGGCGTCGTGCGATTTGCCCCCGACGGTAAGCGATTGTTCTTCGCCATCCCTGGCAGTGGCGTCGTTCACGTGATCGACACCGGATCGGGGCATGTGACGAAGAAATTCCAGGAACACGAACCTGGCTCCAATGTCTGGCCCGTTCCGCAGAAAGACGGCAAAGTCTTCTCCATCGGTCGTGATCCCGTGATGCTCTTGTGGAACGCGGAGACGGGCCGCGGCCTTGCCCGTGCGCCGTTGGGCGACCTCAAGAAAGAGTGGGTAGCCGTAGACGGCGACGAGGAAGGAAAGTTCGCGCTCTTCCACACCGACAATTACGCGAAGGTGGTCGATCTGGAGCGGGGCCGCGAGGTGCTGAGCTTTGCCGTGGGCCGATACCACCTCGGCCTGCCGGGTGCGAAGATCCACCCGGAGGGTACCGAGTTGCTGTACCTCTCGCCGGACAAGTTTCTGCGGTGCGTCTCGTTGCCGACCGGGCAGGTTCGAAGCAACAAGGCGCTGAATCTCACGACCGAACAGGGGCTGATCGCCGACTGGGCACCCGCGACGAAGCTGGTGGCCGTCCGCCGCGTGACGAAAGATTCGTTTCCGAGCTCGCTGCCCATCTTCAACACCGACACCGGCGAAACCGTCCACACCTTCACGAATCCGAAGCTCCAACTGCCCGCGAAATTCTCCCGCGATGGCAAGCGAATCGCGGTGGTCCACGAAGGCGGGGTTGAACTCTGGGACACGACCACCTGGACGAAGATCGGCGAGACGAAACAGCCGCTTGAATTTCGCCGCTGCAAGATGATGGACCTCAGCCCGGATGGCCAGGATGTAGCCGTCGTCCAGGACACCGGTGCCGTCGTGTTGGTCCATTTTGATCGGTCGGAGAATGCGCCCACGGCGGGGACGAACGATCCCTCGGTAACCGCGATGACGCCACCGAAGCCGGCGATGGCGCCGCCCACGCCAAACCTGGTGAACGCTGCACCGACGGGCACGGATCGACTGGAGGAACTGGCAACGATCAAACTGACGGATCTCGGTCCGCGGTTCCTGCAGCAGACCGCCCTCGATCCGACAGGGAAAATCGTGTACACACTCGGGGACGTCCTCACGGCCGTGGATGTCGTCACGAAGAAAGAACTGGGTCGAGCCGAGTCTCGCCCGCCGGTCATGAAGTTTTGGGTGACCTCGAACAACACGGTCGTGGTTGAGCCGCCGTTGCCGAACCGTAAGGTGGAACTTCACACGCTGGACGCGCAAACACTTCGCCCCAAGCCGAACGGGGTAGCCACGCTCCAGACCCCGCCCGAGGGCCTTCGCGATCTTCAAGTCTCGGGCGATGGCCGATACGCCGCCGGGTTAACCGGTAACTCCGAGTTGATGGTGTTCGACGCGAAGACGGGTAAATCGCTCGCGACGCATCGGCTCCTACCTCAACTGAACCCGAACTTTCTGCGGATCTTCCCGACGAATGAGGCCACCTTCGCGGTTGGCTCGCTCGATGTTGTTCGGGTCTACCCGAATATTGTGAAGCCGGAGTTCCGCGACTACACGCCCGCCGATTGGAAGTTGCCGGCCCTCAACTTCGTCGTGGATGAACTCGCGCCGGATAGTTCGGCCGTGATGATTCGCTGGCGTGTCGACCGTGGGAATGTGCCGGTGTACGCTCATCGCGTGCTGTACTTCGAGGGGCAAAAAGCCGGTGCGCCGATTCAGCCGGAGGTTCTTCCGGGTGCCACAGGCTCGCCGCATTTTCTGGGTAGCCAGCGGGTCGTGTACCTGACGAGCCAGAAAATTCAGATCGCCGACGCGATGACGGGACAGCCGACGTGCGAAGTCACGCCGCGAATCGACGGGGATCGCACGTCCCTGACCACCGTGCCCGCCGGGAATGCGCTGATCTACAGTTCCCGGAGTGGCGTCGGGGTCTACCGACTCCAGGGTGAAAACGTGGCCGCAATCCCCAGCGGGCCGAAACGCACACCCGTACCGGACGCGATGACACTGGAAATCGCGGAGAAGAAGGCCCGCGAGATTTACGCGACGGACTACGCGAAGAAATCCCCCGCCGACCGCAAAAAGTTGGCCGAGCGACTTCTGGCCGATGCGAAGGACACGATGGACGTGCCGTCCCAGTATTTCCTGCTGAAGGAAGTCGTCGCGATTCATCTCGAATTGAACGACCCGCTTGCCTGCAAGGCTATCGAGCGACTGGAGGAAATCTTCGAGGTCGACGGCGTCGCGATGAAGTTGACGACGCTCGAAAAGATCATGACGTCCGTCACGGTGACCACGACGCAGCGATCGCTCGGCGAGTACGGGCAGGAACTCGCGGAGAGCCTGATGGAGAAAGACGACTACGCGAACGCGGAGAAGGCCCAAACGCTCGTGATCGACTGCTACCGCCGTGCCGGTTCGCAGTTTCTCCAACGCGACGCGGAACAGCGGCTCGGCTCGCTGAAGGCGATGAAGGCGAACTTCGACGCGATCAAGGATTCGCTGGAGAAACTCAACAAGAACCCGATGGATCCGAAGGCCAACGTGATCGTCGGGAAGTTCCGCTGCTTCCAACAGGGCCGCTGGGAAGACGGCTTCCGGTTGCTGGCACTCGGCGAGGATCCCAAGCTGAAGAAACTCGCGGAGATGGAAACGCAACCCGTGAACGAGCCGGAGTTGAACGACCTGAAACGCGGCGACCTGTGGTGGGACTATTCCCTGGGGGCCGCGGAGGCCGACAAACCCGGTTCCACCGCCCGCGCGAAACACTGGTACGGAAAGGCCGTCGTCACGATGCGCGGCCTCGATCGCGCCAACGCCGAGAAGAAACTCACCTTCAACGTCGGCGTGAACGAATTCCGCCTCGGCATCGTCGGGGAATACTACACCACGTCGCTCTCCGGTAAGAAGGCTCGCGGTGTGTTGGACTACGCACTCGAAAACTCGAGCCCGGACGACGGCACGACCAACACCCGCACGCTCGGCCTCCGCTGGACGGGTGTGATTGTCGCTCCGATGGCTGGACGCTACACCCTCATCGCCGACACGAAAGGGGCCGTGCGGGTCACGGTCGGGCAGAAGCCCGATGACCGGAAAGTGATCGAAGTCACGGCGAAATCGACGGGCGCGAAGCACGACGCGGTGGTGAATCTCACCGAGAAGCCCACGCCGATCGTGATTGAGTACGAAACCATCGGCCGTCGGGATACCGGCATCAAGTTCAAGTGGATTCGCCCCGGCAGCAAAGTCGAGGAGGCGATCCCGGCCTCGGTGTTGTTCCACAACAAGAACGACGAAAAACTGCTGACCGAGAAATAGCCGACGCGGGCCGAGCTGTATCACCGAAGAAGTTGCTCGGCCAGCTCGTTCGCGAAGAACGGAGCGAGCAACGAGCCTTTCGAGGCGAGGCCGTTGAAGTACCCCACTCGCGGATGGTTCGACAAGAAGCCCACGAACGGCTTACGATCATCGCCGATGGGCCGCACGGCAGCCACGTGATCGACCACCTCGAACGGCAACCGGAGAAACGCCCGCAGTCGGCTGAGAATCTCGTCACGGCCCGCCGTCGTCGGGGTCGTGTCGCAGTGGTCGCGGTCGTACGTGGAGCCGGTTCGGTACAGCCCCTCGCCAGACGACATCAGCCACACGCCGCGGTTGATGATGCGATCTTCGTGGAGTTCGGGAATCCGAAGTGTCAGAATCTCGCCCTTCGCCGGTGTGAACTGGAGTTCGGAGAGCCACGGGTTCGACCGAGCCGCGACGCCTTCGCAAAAGACGACCCGCTTGCAGCGGACGCCGAGCGAAGGCAGTTCCAACCCGTCCGGTGTGGGAACGAAATCCACATCGCGTACCCGGTGGACAGCGAAGCGATCGCCGAAGAAACTGCGTGAGAGTTGCAAGTAGCGATCCGCCCGAAGGTGCCCCGCGTCGGGCATCACGAAGCCGCCGTGCGGTGCCTCGAACCAGTCGGAATTGAGTTCCACCGGCCAACGTGCCAGATTCCCGAACGTGTGCGACTTCTGCAAAAACTGCTCGCGCTCGGCCTCGTTCTGGAAAAGCCGCACGATCGACTTTCGGAGGAACATCGGTTCGCCGAGGAGTTCCGAAATGCGATCGTAAAACCGTGTGGCCGCGGGCAGCAGTTCCTCGATTCGCCACGAGAGTGCGAACCGCTTCCCGGTGATCGGCGTGATGAGTCCCGCGGCCACTTTCGACGACGTGGACGGCTCGTTCGCATCGACGATGAGAAACGGCAAGCCGCGGAGGTGCAGTTGCCACGCGAGAGTGGTTCCCGCGATGCCTTGCCCGATAATCAGCGTGCCACAGTCCGTCATGACGTCGAAGTGAACATTCGGCCCGTGAGATACAGGAACAGAATCACAGCGCCCAGGAATAACCGATACCCGACGAACACGTTCGTGGAATACCGCTGCAGAAACTTCATCAGCCACGCGATGCAGGCGTACCCGACGAGGAACGCGACGAACGTCCCCACGAGCATATTCACCGCCTGCTGCTCGGCCTGGATGCGCATCAGGGGGTCTTCCTTCAGTTTCAGAACCCACTCGAGGAGGTCTTTCATCCCCGCGGCAAAGATCGCCGGAATCGACATGTAGAACGAGAACTTCGCGGCTGCTGGTCGGGCGAGACCGAGGAATAGGCACGCGGTGAGCGTCGTCCCGGATCGCGACCCGCCGGGCATCAGCGCACAGGCCTGGAACAGTCCGACGAACAGGGCATCTCGCCAGGTGATAGTCCACTCGCTCCGTGCGGGCTTGCCGAGCTGACGTTGCCGACCCGCCCACAGTTCGGCGGCCAACATCAGGAGCGCGAAGACAATCGAGACCACCGCGATGGAGGGCGCGTTGTAGAAGTACAACTTGAGTTTGGAGCTGAATGCCCCGCCGACGAGAATCGCGGGAATCGTGGCCACGATGACGAGTTTCGCGAGTTTCCCTTCCGGCGTGATGGTGCTGAACACCCGATTCGCGTGCAGTTCCCAGTAGAACCCTTTGAGCAGTTTCAGGAGGTCGTAGCGGAAGTAGAGGATCACCGCGAAGAGTGTGCCCAACTGAATGACGACCGTAATCGGGTCTTCCTTCAGTTGTTGTGGCGTGCGGCCCATCATCTCTTGCACGAGCAGGAGGTGGGCGGTGCTGCTGATCGGAAGAAACTCCGTCGCACCTTGAACAATCCCCAGAAGGATAGCCTGCCAGACAGTCATGAGCCGCAACTTCTCCCACGGAAACCGGGACTTCTGAGCAGTGTAGGATACAGAACCCGACTTGGCAGAATGAGAATTCGGTTGGGCGTCCGGAACCAGAAACATTACGCGTGTGGACGGACTTCCAGTCCGTCCGGAGTTCGGCGGACGGACTGGAAGTCCATCCTACGGGTAAATCATTTTTGGGTTCTCCGCGAGTCTTGTGGACGTCTGATTAAAGAACAAGGTAAGCGGGCGAGCCGATTTTCTCCCTCTCCCGGCTTTGCGGGAGAGGGCTGGGGTGAGGGGAATCGCTTTTTCGCCTGCAATTCCAGGCATAAAGTCGAAAGCACCCTCACCCTAACCCTCTCCCGCAAAGCCGGGAGAGGGGACCAAAATGTCACGGCATCCTCGAATCGCTCAAGCTTCCACAAGACTCGCGGAGAACCCATTTTTGCCGCTCGCCTTGGCAGGTCACGAGACTTCGCCTCACAGCAACAACGCGACTTGCTCCAGTCGCTCTTCGTGCGTCAGTTTGTGCATGTAGCACTCCAGAATCACGGGCGTGCCCTTCGCGAGATGATGTCGTGCCCAGTCGAGGCCCCAGGTGGAGTCGGACACTTGTGCGTGCGAATCCCGGTGCTCCTTGCTCGTCGAGACGTGAACCTCCGCCACGCGGTCGTACTCCAACAGCCGATTCTGTACCCGCTCCGAAAGCAGCCCGTGGAACCGCTGAATATCGAGATGGGCCACATCGACCGCCAGCCATCGGCCGTCGTCCATCGCGACCGAAAGTTGCTCGCCGTTCGCCATGGCCGCGTAGCTGGGGTACATCGTTTCCAGCACCACACCCTCCGGCGGCTGCCAACCCTCCGGCACTTCCTTCGTTCGCGGCGGATGCAGGCTATCGCCGTGCCAGACGAGTTGGCCGTGGTTCCACACGGGTGCCCGCAGAGCGCGAGGCGTGAAGCCGTGGTGCGTGCGGGTGGGGCAGTTCACAGTGATCGGACTCGGCGCGCAACCCGGCGTGAGTTGCAGGCCGACCTTCCCCGGCGCGAGGCCGACAAGCGTGTCGGCAGCCTCGGTCATCGTGCGACCCTGGAAGCAACTGAGCGCGAGGTAGAGCATATCATTCTTCCCCGATTCCTTCGGCACCCCACTCGGACTGCACACCGTCGAGTTGTGGACGGATCATGGGTAGGATTTCGCAACCGCCGTGCCGGTAGAAGAGAACGGCGGGAGCGTAGACCTCGCTCATCTGACTGTATTCTGCGATCCGCCTTCCGGGGCAAACGCCGCCCAGAGCGGAATGGCCCGATTGTTGTCATCCCAACGCTGTTCCCATCCGACGAAGACTGAAGAACTGTACCCATCGCCGTAAATGCGTTTCAGAGGGGTATTCGGAATGTTCGGATCAACCGAAGTGTCGCCATAGTCGTTCACCCTTGCAGGGTGGGTACAAAGAGTTCGCTCAGGATCAAGTAGGAATGCACGGCATCGTTGGCCTCATCATTCCAGTACTGGGCCACGCACAGCATCGCGGATTGAAGCAACGGATACTGGTCGAAGTACCTGGCCACGAATGGGCGGATGTGCTCCCTCAGATACTCCCGACGGACCACCTCGGCCTGGCCGCGACTCAGGCTATAGCCGACGGCTGGCTCGCCGAGGTCGAGCGTCTGGAGTTTGAAGTTCGCACTTCGCCTCAGCACATCGCCGTTGGACACGCTGTTGCCGAACAGGTACAACGTTTCGAGGTTCGGCAGCCCTTTCGCCGACGCGAGTGCTTCCGCCCCGGCGTTCGTGATGAGGTTGTTGCTGAGGATCAGCTTCCGGAGTGCCGGGAACTCGGCCTGCTCCGCGAAGGTGGTCACGTCGGCGTCCGTGAGTTCCAACCGTGAGAGGTCGAGTTCCGTCAGCGTGGCGAAGCGACACCTGATACGTCGGTTGCAAAATTCGCCCGCCGTCCCACTTCGAGAGCCGCATCTGCGAAATTAGCCCGCGGTCGAAGCTCACATCGTCGAGCGGTAAGCCGTACTCGGCAATCCAGTCGCGGCGGTTCGCCTCCAGAAGTTCGCGTTCCCGGAGTTGTAAGGGTGTCGGTGCTGGTTTCTCTTCGGGCTTTGCGGGCGTGAAGATCTTCAGCCAACCCCGCCAGCCGGTTGTGGCGTCGGTCTTCGCCTCGCTTGCCTCGCTCGCCATCTCGCACTGGACGCGGATGAACTCCGCCCGGGCGGCCTGGCCGTTCTCTTCCAGCCAGTCGGAGTACACCAATCGGGCCGTGTTGTCGTCGTAGCTCTCCGCGATCTTCCTCAGAAACGCGGCTTCGGGGGAATCGTGCACGAAGGGTACTCCTGAATACGCTGGGGCATCGTATCGCGATAGTCGTCGGATACCCACGGTACCCATTCTCTCATCAATCGTCGAAAGTTCCGCAAGAAAAACCACTTTCGACGACTTTCAGGTCGGAACCGAAAAGGTTCCCCGGGCCACGAATCTTGGCAACTTCTGCACTTCGTCCGAATTTCAACCTGTTTCTGGCCCGTTTTCGTTCTACGATGCAGATGATTATTCTGGCTATTCTGGACGTTCCAGCCTGGGTTCGCCCCGTGCTTGTCTGATGGAGTGAGGACTTCTTGTGAAACGTGGCATCCGGTTGCGTGGTGTCAGTGGCGCGATCAAAGGAAAGGTCTGGCACTCCGAGCACCTCCTTCGCTCGGGCCGACTTTCCAGCCTGGAAATCGTGTTTGGATGATAGTTCCGTGAGCCGCAAACACGCGGAAGTTCGCGTGGGCGGGGATGGCTCGTGGACGGTCATCGATTTGGGCAGCACGAACGGGACGTACGTCAACGCGCAACGTCTGCCGAGCCACCACGAACAGACACTGAAGGCTCGCGATATCGTTCAGTTCGGCAAAGTGGCGATGATCGTCGAGTTCACCGAGGCCACTCTCGATGGACCGCCGTCGGACCAACTGACCCTTGCCGCGAAGCTGTCGATCCCCGGCACCGGTTCGCAATCGTCGCTGCCGCCACTCCCGAATCGGGGAACGCAGGCGGACTCGAACACTCGTGCCGCGGCCGACCAACTCATCACACTCATCCAGGCAGGCAAACACCTCGTCCACTTGCAGAGCGAAGACCAACTCCTCGACGCGATCCTGAGCGATGCCGTCTCCACGCTGGATGCGCAACGCGGCGCGATCGTCCTGGCCGAAGACGATAATCTGCTCGAACCCCGGCTGCGGCTTCGCACGCTGGCGGTCGGACCTCGGGAGCCGAGCAACCGGTACCCCTTCAGCAAGCGCCTCACACAAAAGGCGTTCCTGGCGGGCGAGTCGATGCTCTTCAAGAACCTCAAGGACGACGAGCATCAGTTGCTGCAGAGCATCGCCGACGGCGCGATGGGTTCGGTGTTGTGCGTACTCCTGCGAACGCCCCGCCGAAAAATCGGCGTGCTCCACCTGGATCGTAACGTCTACCAACCCGCGTTCACCGAACAAGACCTGATGTTCGCCGACGCCCTCGCGGCTCACATGTCGTCCGCTATCGAGTGTGCGCATCTGTTGCGTCAACAGCGAGAACTGTTCGTCACCACGCTGACGACGCTGGCAGATATGGTCGAACTGCGAGACCGCTACACGGGCGGCCACACCCGCCGCGTGACGCAATATGCCACCATGCTGGCCGAGAAACTGGACCTGCCGGAAGATCAGATCGAACTCATCAAACTCGGGACGCCCCTGCACGACATCGGAAAGATTGGGATTTCCGACGCGATCCTGCAGAAACCGGGCCGACTGACGGCCCAAGAATTCAAGGAGATGCAAAAGCACGCCGAACTCGGTGCGGAGTATCTCTCGAAGATTCCCGAACTCGCGCCGATCATTCCGATTGTCCGCAACCACCACGAACGGTGGGACGGCACCGGTTACCCGGACCGGCTTGCGGGCGAGGCGATTCCCTTCCTGGCTCGAATCGTGGCGGTGTGTGATGCGTTCGACGCGATGACGAGCGATCGACCGTACCACGAGAACAAAAAGGGGAAGCCACCCGAGTTCGCCTTCGGGGAAATTCAGAAGCAAATCGGCCGGCAATTCGACCCCACCTGTGCGGCGGCATTCCTGGAGATTCGCGACGACATCATGCAGATCATGCCGCAGATGATGCCGCGACTGGAGTCGGAGCAGAATGCCGAGCCGAACCTCGGGCTGACGAAACTCGACCCGCCGACGCCCTCGGTGAGTTGGCAGGCGAGCGCTCACACGAGCGGGCGAATCGGCGAAATTCTCGGCGAACGATAAGGCGTCCGGAACCAGAAACATTACCCATGTAGGACGGACTTCCAGTCCGTCCGGAGTTCGGCGGACGGACTGGAAGTCCGTCCTACGGGTAAAACAATTGTTGCCGCTCGCCTAAAGTAGCGTTCGCTCATGCGGATTCTGCTCGTCGTACCTTCGGATTCGACATCACCTCCAGCATCGCGGGCCACAGGTGGTTCGCGGTGAGTTGCTCGAAACAGATCATCCCCCGCGGGCACTGCTTCAGATAACTACCCTGACAGGCCACCGGTGCCTCGACGCCACGCGAGGTTCCGGAATACGGGCCGTGTAACTGAACACAAGTACAGGTATACGGTGCCACGCACGGACGACCCAGCGCCGCCGCGAGATGGAGCGGCCCGGTGTCGTTCGCGAGCATGACATCCGCCCGAGCCAGCACCGCGATCAGTTTCGGCAGGCTCGTTTTGCCCGTGAGGTCCCAGACCGGTTGGCGCACATTCTGCGAGATTTCCTCGGAGAGCAATCGATCATCCGGAGAACCGACGAGGACGACCGAGCCGCCGAACTCGGCGTGCGTGCGATTCAGCAGTTCCGCGAACTTTCGCGGCGGCCAGCGTTTCGTCACCCACTTCGCACCCGCGGCGACGGCAACCCACGGACGCGGGAACTTCCGCAATTCCCGTTCCGTTTCCTGCAACTCGGTTTCCCGCACGGGCACCCGAAACTCTTTCTTCGCCGTGGAGATGCCCAGCCGCTCGACCATTCGCCAGTAACGATCGACGGCATGAATCCGATCCGCGTCCGGCACGTCCACCGTGTGTGTATAGAACCGCGTGGCGCCTTCTCGTGCATTCGCGAAACCGAGCTTCACGGGTGCGGCGGTGGCGGCGGTCATCAACCCGGTGCGGAGCAGTCCTTGCAGATCGAGGACGAGGTCGAACCGCTGTCGGCGTAACGTGGTCGCGAATTGCCACGCGGCGGTCACGCCGCCCCATGCCGTGCGAAAGGCCGCCCGGTCGAAGGGGAGCGTCGCATTCAGGTGAGGGTGCCCCACGAGGAGCGACTCGAAACCGCGGTTCACGACCCAGGTGATGTGCGAGTCGGGGAATCGCCCGCGCAATGCGGACAGCACCGGCAGCGCGTGGACAATATCGCCCAGAGCGCTCGCTTGATAATCGCGATCCGTCGCGGTTCCAGCATCCGTAGGCTTCCTCAAGTTGGTGTCGCCCAGAGTACCGCCCCACCGGTGAACTCGGCAAGACCGTTCCGCTTCGCAGCAGTCCGCTCGCCATTGTCACACGCGCCACCACAGGCATAGAATCGCAACACACGTTCTACCTCCCCGGAGTTTTTATGAGTCGCTTTCTCCTCACAATCGCGATGCTCGGCCTGATGGCCGCCGTCGCACCAGCCCAGAACCAAGAAGCTGCTGCTCGTCACGCACAGCGGCGGTTTCGTTCACGGTTCCGTGGCCACGGCGGAAACCGTGCTGAAAGACATCGGGCCGAAGCACGGCTACGACGTCACCTGTTGGCGATACACCGGCGACACGAAGGACCCCGACTTCCCCAAGGTGCAAGAGAACTTCCGCAAGTCGACGAAGTTGACCATCGAGCCGGAACACTGCGGCGGATCAACAAAGAGACGCTGAAGAAGTTCGACGTGGTGCTGTTCTTCACGACTGGTAGCGGGCCGCAAAAGAAGAACGTCGGCCGTTGAACAAGGAAGAAATCAACGATCTCATCGACTGGGTGAAGGCTGGCGGCGCGTTCGCGGGAACCCACTGTGCGAGCGATACCCTGTACGACACCATCTACGGCGAATTCATCGGCGGCTTCTTCAAAACGCACCCGCCGGGCATTCAGAACGTCAAACTCAAGATCGAAAGCCCGAAACACCCCGCGGCGGCGGGCTTCACGGACGGCCAGGCCTACGCGGATGAAATCTACATCTTCCACGACAAGCCGTACAGCCGCGACAAGCTCCACATCATTCTGAGCTGCGAGAAGGGTTCGTTCGAGCCGAAGCAAGGCGGACGAAGTGACGGCGACTATGCGATCTCGTGGTGCCGCGAGGAAGGCAAGGGGAAAGTGTTCTACACGTCGCTCGGCCACCAGGACAAAGTGTGGAAGGACGAAGCGTTCCAGAAGCACCTCTTCGGCGGCCTCGACTGGACCGTCGGCAAGGCCAAAGGCGACGCCACGCCGAGCGCGAAGAAGTAATCGGAGGTTGTCGCCCACCACGCACGATGGCCCAGCCATCGTGCGTTTTTCTTTTCGGGAGAGGGGGAGCCAACGGATGAGCAAAGCGAAGAAGCCACCCGGAGATGACGAACCCGCCGACATCACGGAAGACATTATTCACTGGGTGAAGTGTTACGTCTGGAGCGGGGAATACGACGCCGACGAGATACCGTTACTCATCGATGACCAACTCTACCCGGAGGAAGAGGTCGACGAAAAATGGCTTCGCAAGTTGGTGCGAAGTGAATTCACGGCCAAGCGAAAAGCGGAAAAAACGTGGCCGAAGGTGACGGACTACGACCGGCTCGCGAAGGCATTTCAGGCACTCAAGAAGCAGAACTTCATCGCGATTCACAGTGCTGGTTTCACCCAGTCGGATGGTTTAGACATCGTCGAAAGCGAGTACAAAGAGGCGGGCGGGAAGAAGTCGAAGTATGCCGGGCACTGTTTCTACACGGAGCAGGATCAGGAAGGTGCGATGTTCGGCAGTGAAGGCATGTACATCGCGTTCGGTCATTTGTCGGGTAACGACAAAAAGGGCGTGGAGGTCGGGCGTGCCGTCCGCGACGCGTTAACAGCCGCCGGTTTGACGGTCGTATGGGATGAGACCATCGGGTCTCGGATCTTCGTGAAAGGATTCCGCTGGCAACGACGTGGGCCGAAGTAAGGCGATGGGCAACACAGGATTTACCCGTAGGACGGACTTCCAGTCCGGCCTACACGGGTAACTCTTCTGGTTCCGGACACCTGAGGAGTTGGGCAGGGAAAGCCCGCCCGGCTCGGTAGACCGGGGAGTTCGGAACTTCACGAACTCCAGGTATCGGGCACCGTATATCCCGCCGCCTGGCCGAGATGTGCCGAGGTGCAGTGAAGACTGCTCGGGTTGATTCTCGTCGTGTGATGCAATCGCTCGATGTGCCTCGGGCTGGTTCCAATTTGAAGATATTCCAGTCACTCGTGATTGTTCTCGTCCGCTAGAATACTCGCACCTCTCACGTCCTTGCGGAAACGATGTGGCCATGAATTCCGTACCACCGACCCTGCCGCCGCAACTTGCACAGAACTCCGCGTACCGCGAGATTCGCGAACTCGGACGCGGCGGAATGGGTGTCGTCTACCGGGCCAAGAACCGCCTGATGGACCGCTGGGAAGTACTGAAGGTCGTCAACGCGACTCTCGTGAACGACCCGACTCTCCGCAAACGCTTCCTACGCGAGATTCAAGCCGCGGCTCAGTTGCTCCACCCGAACATCGTCGTCGCGTACTCGGCGATCGAGGTCGGCGAAGGCATCATGATGGCGATGGAGTATGTGCCCGGCGAGAACCTGTCGGATGTCGTGAAACGCACGGGGCCGCTGCCCGTCGCATGGGCTGCGACATTCGCGAGCCAGGTCGCTGCGGGGTTGCAGCATGCCTTCGATCGTGGCCTCGTTCACCGCGACATCAAGCCGAGCAACCTCATCTGCACGACGCAACACAAGCAGACCTTCATCAAGATCGTCGACTTCGGCCTGGCGAAATTGAATCGTGAGAACGCCACCGATGGGAACCTGACAGCCACGGGGGCCAGCCTCGGTACGCCGTTGTTCATGGCTCCGGAGCAGGCTCGCGACGCGACGACCGCGGACATTCGGGCCGACTTGTACAGCCTCGGGGCGACCCTGTACTTCCTCCTCAGCGGTCGGCCTCCGATCAACGGAAAGAGCTACAACGACATCCTGATTCGGCTCATCACCGAAGAACCCGATGCCCCGATTCGCGAGTTGCGGCCGGATGTGCCGCCGGAACTCGCGACCATCATCCACCGGCTGTTGAAAAAGAATCCCGCCGAGCGATTCGCCACGCCGGAGGAGGTTCGGAACGCACTCGCACCGTTCACGAACCTCTCGTCGTCCGGCACCTCGCCCGTCTTTCCGCACGCGAGTCCGGACCTACCGGAACAGGATCACCCGATCAATCCCTCGGTATCGCACGAGTTCACACCGACATTATCCGAAGTTCCGCCGAGTACTCTGGAAACACCGGCCAAGCCTCGTGTCGAGGAGCCGATTCCGCTGGCCGTGGCGAAACCGCGATCCCGAATCGCGAGGGCCGTACCGGTGGCTCAGCCGGCCTCGCCGACCGATTCTCAACGAGCCGAGACACGGTTGCCCGTCGCGAAGCCGATTGCCCGACCGCGTTCCTGGTTGTTGCCGACTCTTCTTGGCCTGTGTGCCTGCGCGATCACGGGCCTCGGCGTCTACTTCGCGATGGATCGGCTTCGCCAACCCGAAGCTCGACTGCCCGAAGTCCGGCAACCCGAAGTGACGCCGGAGATCGTCATCAAGACGCCGGAGCCAACCCTGGACGAGCCGAAGAAAAAGGTGGAGGAACCGCCGAAGCCACCGGTCACGAATATCGGCAAGCCAACACCGGACGAGAAAAAGCCGACGAACGATGTGAAGCCCACGCCGGAGCCGATGAAGCCCGAACCGGTGAAGCCGACGCCCGAGCCCGTCAAGCCGACACCGGAACCGATGAAGCCGACGCCCGTACCCGTCAAGCCGACGCCCGTACCCGTCAAGCCGACACCGGAACCGATGAAGCCGACGCCAGAGCCGATCACGAAGAAGCCGCCCGAGATCAACAAGAGTGGCATACCGGGTGCTGTGAGTTCCGCGACGGAGCAGTTGAACAAACTACCGGGGGGAACGAGCAAGAACCCGTTCAAGAACAGCAACGCTACCGTGGTGGCCCGTCCGTTCGAGGCGAACTATCTCCCGGAGGAGTACACGATCGCGGTTGCGATGGATCCCGTTCGCCTCAAGAAGAACCTCGAAGGCCTGAACTTCCCCCTCGCGAAGTTGCTGGCCAACGGGAATGACCCGACGACACTGGAGTTCGACCGCTACAGGCGTCTCACGATGGCACTCAGTTTCACGAAACGGAAGCTGAACGGCCCCACGATCATCCTGCACGGGCTGACCCGAGCACAGAACGCGGACGAAACCCTGAATAGGGTCCTCGTGGGAGGAACCGAAGCCATCGTTGCGGGGCGGAGCGGTCTGAAGGGGAAGACAACCGTCGTGCCCGATGGCTTCGCGTATGGCACCACGCTCGGCGACGACAAGCTCATCGTCGGGCCGATTGAAGTCATGCCGGACGTGCTCAACCTCAGTTCCAAGAACAGCGAACTCGCGACCCTCTTCGCCCAGGCCGATCTGGATCACGACGCGGTCGTCCTCATCGCCGTCCAACCGCTCTTGCGCTCGCTCCGTGAGTGGTCGCCTTCGTTCGACAAGGACGTCCCGGTCGGCTTTCAGGACTATTGGGAAGCGGTGAAGCTCATCCAAACCGCGAACCTCGCGATCAACTTCGGAAGGCAGACCGCGCTGGAAGGCGTGTTGACTACCCGCAACCGCGACGACGCGGAGAAGGTCGCGACGCAACTGCAGAACATCCTGGCCCTCATGAAGACCATGCTGCCGAGTTTCCAGGAAGGCTTCGAGAAATCGTCCGGCGGCGGCGAGGAACAGAAAATCGTGATGGACGCCATCAAGGTGGTGTTCCAGGCGTCAATCGAAGTTATCACCGAGGGAACGAGCGTCATCTGGACCGTCACCCGTTCGAAGTGAGACGAGCGAGAGGAATACCCTCGTGGAGTTCCTCGTCGGCCACTGGGCTGTTGAGGAGCGGGTGGTTCTGTAGAACGAACACGCATACCACCCTTTCACCCTCGGAGAGTTGCTGATGTCCAAGCCCGAAGAACAAGTCGCCAAGTTGCACCTTGTGTTCCCGAACATCCCGAAGCCGGTCGCGGTGTACAAGTCGGCCGTCCGGGTCGGGAACCTCGTTTACGTGTCCGGTCACGGCCCGCTGAAACTCGACGGCGGGTACATCGTCGGTTGCGTCGGGAAGGATCTCACGCTCGATCAAGGGAAGGAAGCCGCCCGGCAAACCGGTCTCGCCATTCTCGCGACGCTCCGCAACTTTCTCGGCTCGCTCGACAAGGTGAAACGCCTCGTGAAGTCCTTCGGCATGGTGAACTGTACCGCCGACTTCAAGGATCAGCCGAAGGTCATCAACGGCTACTCGGAGTTGATGAAGGAAGTGTTCGGCGACGACGCGGGCGTCGGAGCGAGAAGTGCCGTCGGCCACAACGCCTTGCCGAACGGCATGGCCGTGGAAATCGAAGCAATCTTCGAGGTGGAATAACGTCGTCCCGTTGACGACTCGAACGCCCCCGCGAAAAGTTGGAACACCATCGTATCCGGTGTTGCAATCGTCCCGACTTCCGAACTTCGGAAGTCGGTGACCGTCGTGCCCGTTCAGAAATGTCGCATTTCGCACGTTCTACTCCCCTTCTGTTCGCTCTCCTGTTGCGTTGTGTCAAACTGAACCGATTATGCGGCCCCTTGCGCGCCGTCGTGTCGTGCCCGTTCGGGCGCAGGTGTCAGTTTCGCGGTTTGGTGAACTGGGGAATTCAGGCGGAAGATACCAACGACAGTTGGTGTTCGCCCGCGGCGCAGGCAAACTGGTATCGGTGGCAAATTCGTTTGCTCAGCCTTTGCGGTCACACCGAGGATGCCCACCAGACGGGGTGAGGATATGAAACGATTTTCGATAGTTTGCCTGTTCGCGGTCGGTTTCGTGATGGAGTTGGCCCCGACCGCCACGGCCTTCCACTGCGGTCTGTTCCGGTATCCGGGTGCGTGCCTCAGCGTCGCGCAGTGCACGCCGGTCGTCACGTCGCGGGTTCACTACCAGCCGGTGGTCGAGCAGCACAGTGAGGTCCGTTACCGTACGGTTTCGCGAACCGTGATGCAGCCGGAATACTACACGGTGAATCGGCCCATCTACGAGAATCACGTGGAAGCGGTGCCGTACACCATCAACCGCACCTATCAAGAGCCGGGTGGATCAGGTTCAGACGTACACCGTGAACCGACCCGTGTACGAAAGCCACGTGCAAGAGCAACGCTACACGGTGAATCGACCGGTCGTGCGGAACTACCAAGTCGCGATTCCGTACTCGACGTACCGCACCGTGAGCGAAACGCACGTGCGGCAGGTGCCGTACACGGTCAACCGCCAAATGGTCCAGGAGTATCAGGTTTCCATTCCGTACTCGACGTACCACCCGGTTTACGAGCAGCACGTTCGAACGCAGTCGTACACCGTCAACCGACCGATGGTGGAGGAGTATCAGGTTCCCGAGACGTACACCGTGAATCGCACGGTCCAGGAGACACTCTACCGGGAACAACGATACACGACGTACCAGACGCACACGGAAGCGTACCAGGTGCCGGTGACGTACTACACCAGCCACCCGGTCTACGAACAGCACGTTCGTGAGCAACGGTACACGACGTACCGTACCGAAGTGCAAAACTACCAGGTGCCGGTGACGTATTACACGATGCGCCCCGTCTACGAGACGCACACCACGATGCACCCCGTGACGCTCTGCCGGGAAGAAACGGACTTCGTCACCCAGCAACAAGTCAGCTACACCTGCGAGCCAGTAACAACGGAACGGGTTATCACCATCCCCGGCGTACGGCAAGAAACCGTGCAGGAGTACATTCCCGGCCCCGTGGTGACCCAGTGCGTGCGTCTGCCGGGTACGTGTGTCTTCGACCCCTGTACCTGCACGAGCCGATATTGCCCCGGCCCAGTGGTGCAGCAGCAAGTGCAGTGCCCCGGTCGCACGGTGTGCCGAACGGTGTGCATCCCGACGACGGAGTGCCGAACGATTCAAGAAACGCACTATGTGCGTCGGCCGGTGTACAACACGATCCAGGTCCCCGTGAAGCGGATGGTTCCGTACACGGTGATGCAACCCCGTCAGCACACGACCTGCCGTATGGTTCGCGAAGAACACACGCAGATGATTACGAAACAGCACTGCTACCAGGTGCCCGAAGAGCACGTTCGCCAGATACCGTACACGACGTGCCGAATCGAGCGACAGGCACACACGCAAATGGTTACCCGGCACCGCACGTATCAAGTTCCTCAAGAACACGTGCAACAAGTGCCGTACACCGTCTGCCGTGTGATTCCTGAAACGATGACACGGATGGTCACCCGTCGCCGCTGCTACTCGGTACCCGAGACCAAGACCATTCAGATTCCGTACACAACCTGCCGGATGGTGAAGCAAGATCACGTGCGATACGAAACACGTCGGCACTGCTACACCGTACCGGAGACGTATGTTCGGGAGGTGCCCTACACGGTCGCCCGGCAGATCAAGGAAGATCACATTCGCTACGAGAACCGTTGCACCACGGAGTACGTGCCGGAGGAGAAGGTGCGATACATCCCGTACACGACTTGCCGGATGGTTCCGGAGACGCATCAGCGAGTCGTGCGAAGTTACGTAACGCGGTGTGTGCCCGAGACGCACGTTCGGTATGTGAACCGAACCACGTGTCGTTTGGAACCGGTGCAACTCTGTCGGATGGTGCCGGTGACGACGTGCGAGGTCGTCCCCTACTGCGTGAACGTGTGCGTGAAGCGATTCGTCCCGGTGTGCGTGCCGGGCTGTCCGTAACTTTACCACCGCTGACCCACGAAAGACCCACGGGATGCCCGTGGGTTTTTTTTGTTGCTGGACCACATTTA
>JAZKJV010006370.1:1800000-2012349 GCA_037367405.1 Ottelia alismoides | reverse complement strand
TTCTTTTTTTAAAAAATACCATCGGGCCCTACAGTTCCCATTGTGGGAATTCCTTCAGCCTCAAACAACGCCACCCCTGATGGGGGGTTGTTGTCGCCGCCTGCAGAAGATGGAGGAGCGCCACCAATGACGCTCATGACCTGGAAGGTGCACGTAAGGAGTGCATCGCCTGCACGTGTGGGCTGCGCACGTGGGGCTCACGTGGTTATCCATGGAGACGAGTCCATTCCTTCCTGGCGATTATCCATGGAGACGAGTCCTCCGGTCGGTCTTCCAAGGTGGCACGCGAGCCCTTCCCAACCCTTCAGCAGTGGCGACGAACCGCAACCTCCTGCCATCTCCTCGGTGATCCCCCTATGTATGTCAGTGTGGCATGTTCTTCTTATGGAGCCGGCAGCAGTCTCCAGCAGGCGCACATCATGATGACGGTTCCCAGTCGAGGAACCCTAGATAAAGAAAGGGGGAGAGGAGTCCAAATTCTGATTGGAAAAAAAGGGGTATAGACGCGTCATTTTGGCCCAACTAGGCTCTCATTCTTTGAGAGGACCACTGTCGCTTGGACTCAACAGGAGCTTTAGGGCTCGCCGCTTGGACACGAGGACGAGGTTTTGATGTCGTCGTCAATGCTTTTAGGATCTGCAGCCGCCTGGGTATGCGGTTGCACCTGGAGCCTGATCTTGTGCTGGCGATGAAGACAGACGGGGTGGCACAACTGGAGAGATCACTGTAGAGGTCACATCTGCTCGATAAGTTTCTTCTGGAGCCCTGCCATTGTCGATCTGGAGATGTCGTGCCTGCGCAAGTAGCACTATCGTCGATCTGGTTGCGCCATAGAATAAATAGGTTGCTGAAGCAGAGCTCGCATGCTTGGTTCGATGTAAGGGTTGCGCCGCCTTCTCTCACATGCCACCTCCATGCTTGGAATGAGGAGAGGAGGTGCGCGTGCACGCCGACTCCTGAAATGAGATCCCTCTGCTGGGATCTGCGTTGCCTGGATGATGCTTACGAGTTCTGGAGAACTTGGATGATTTTCTGAACTTGAACAAGACGTTGAATCTCTTGCAATATTACGGTTTTGTTCTGGAACCCTAGGAGCACACAGATGAAGAATCACAGAACGTGGGTTTCGGAAGAAAGCATAGAACTAGATCTAAACTTGAACAAATCACGAGCATGATCTACATAAAAAAATGATCTTCAAGAAGAACATCAAAATCAAATCTCGAATAAATAATGAAAGTAACTCCTCGAGAATCAAACCCGCTCTAATACCATGTTAGAAAATAGGACCACAGAAGCTTATTAAAATAAAATAATAAGAACATGAAGAACACGAGATTTAATGTGGAACCCTACACCCTAAGGAGCAGGATGAAACCACAGGGAACGCCTCAAAAGGCTGATAGTCTATTGCTTTTTCACTGGATACAATGGGTGTGGGGGTCAATATATAGCCCCCACTTAGTCTCCACATCCCACGGACGGTAGATGCGGGACTAAACAACTGGATGTGGTAAATGGATCCTGGAGTGATTTATTTACCCATCTACAACTCAAGTGGTACACAACCCATATACTCTAACTTGATAAGCTTTTTGATGCCACTGTCAGATTGACATCTAACAAATCTGATTGATAGCTCACCACAATATTTATGAGGTCCCACCTCATTTGAAAGGGTCTCTATATATATAATTACGCTTAATTGTATTTATGTATATTTTTTATATAAATCAAGGCTTACACCTTGGACGCCTCGATGCTTATGCCCCTCATCAAGGGAAAACCACCTCGATAAGCCTCACATTTTTAAACCATGCCCACAACTATTTTCTGTTTCTATAGATCATTACAGTGCTTTACAAGATTATGGTTGGCGCCAGGAAATGAATGAGAAAATCGATGCTCTCACATCCAAGGGAATGTGGGACCTTGTACCGTGTCCCATATGAATTTGACATGGTTATTGTTGATATGTCTTCACGACCAAACAGTCACCTGACGCGTCCATTGATAGATTGAAAGCAAGACTGATTGTTAAAGTTTTTATACAGACCTATGGGGTGGCAAACTTTGAGACCTTCTCCCCAGTAGCACGGATGGGCTCTATTCGCACTATTCTTTCAGTGGTTGCTAACAACGGATGACATATCTTTCTTCTTGATGTAAAGATTGCCTTCTTATATGGCGTTCTTGAGGAGGTTTACATGATGTAGCATCCTGGTTACAAAGTCAAGGGGTGTATCTGTATCGACTTTGCAAGATAATCTATGGCCTAAAGTTAAGTCCTCGGACATGGTTTAATACACTTGCTACTAAGATCAACACTCTTGAATTTCAGCGAACATCTACCTACTTTGTTTTTGTCAGAAGACGATCCGCTCGTACTGTCGTACTTGCAGTTTATGTTGATGACATGATGGTCACAAGTGATGAAGAAGAAGGCATACTAGAGACTAAGGCTTTCCTTCAGATGGTCTTCGTCATGAAGGACATTGGCCAACTTCGCTACTTTCTTGGCATAGAAGTGATATGTACTACAAAGAGACTTCATCTGTCGTAAAGGAAGTATTTCTTGGACATCATAATTGAGGCTAGAGTACTTGGATGCAAGCCTTCCAGTATCCTTGCAGATCTGCGGAAGCACTCTACTTTAGTTGATCATGTATTTAAAGACACGACATGGTACAGAAGCCTAGTGGACAAACTGCTTTACATTATTGTCACTAGGTTGGATATATCTTATATTGTGAGTAGAGCCAGCCAACACATGGATCAACAACGTTGCAATCGTTGACATGATGTTCTCCACATTTTGCGCTACTTGAAGGAATCATCGGAACGAGGCCTCTTCTATGGGGTCACTGGCCACACTGATATAGTTGTGTATGCTAATGCAGATTATGTTATTACACTTGAGGATCGCCGCTCACTACATGGTATGTTATTATGGTTGGAGGAAATCTTGTCACCTGGCAAAGCAAGAAGCATAATGTAGTCTCCAGATCAAATCAAGTGTTGAGGCCGATTACAAGGTGATGGCTCATGCTACCTGTGAGATTACTTGGTTACTCTCTTTTCTACATGAACTTGGTATTGTTGTCACTACTCCTATTCCTCTATATTGTGACAACAATCTGCTACATACATTGCTACATACCATGTGTTTCATGAGCGAACCAAACACACAGAGATTGATTGCCACTTTGTTCATAATGTTGTACAAGGAGGGAAGATTACTACCCCACGCATCTCGACCGACTTTCTTCTTGCAGATGCATTCACTAAGTCTCTACTAAAGATGCATCTTCTCGTGGATAATTTTCAAGTTCGGCATGATCGATAAATATGCTCCAACTTGAAGGGGAGTGTTAAAGATAGCTTTATGTTATATTATTTAGTTGTAGCCGCATGGGGTTCTTTATGTAATTTCTCGTTTATGAGTACTCTAGGATTTCAGCCTATGTAAGAAACCTAGACCTCTTGAATAAATCAGATCATTGTGTTTTCTTTTTCTCCACAATATAATTTATACAGTTGCATTAGCATTGTAGCATGTGAGAACGTGTCTATGAAAATATAATATATAACGGTCTTTTCAACAAAAATGTATCTATTGACATGCATTAACAACAAATAAGTCATTAATAGTAATTTTTTTATATTAAATCATATATATGTTCTAATCGCTTTGTTGGTTTTTTAAGTTATTACTTTATAACGTTAGAGATTTCATAAAATAAAATTTACCACCACCAAAATTTGTTTGGAAATTCTTTAGTTTGAGTTGGTCACAGTTGGATTCTCTCTGATTCTCTCTGTTTTTTTTTGGCTAAAATAAAAGGTTGATAATTTTTTTAGAATCAACGAAATTTGAATAAATATCAACCAATAAGTTGGAGTTTCCATTTTTCTTAAAAATATTAATTTTCTATTTTTACAATTGATAATTCCTAAAAATAGAAAGACAGAACGACGACAACAACAACAAATATCAACAAAGCCTTTTCCCACAAATAAGTGGGGTCGACTACATGGATCTTTTTGCCTCCATTCATATCTATTTTGAGTAGGGATGCAAACGGTTACAGATATATCCGTATCTGATCCGTCATCGTATCAGTTTTATACTAATTTTGACGTCCGTGTCCGTATCTGTTTTAAAATGGATACGGATATGGATATCATTTTGATATCCGCAAAAATCTGTATCCGCATCCGTATATTCGTTTTCATATAAAGTATAATCATAGATTTACTTTTAACCCTATATATCATAATTATATACCTTATTTTATCATATTTGTATAATTTTTATGATACAAACACATTTAGTAAACTCATGTCGTGTGTTTTCCATCCAATATATATATATATATATATTTAAGTCGATTTTGTAGAGTATTTCTAACATTACTCGTATGCGATCAGTATCCGGTTTACATTCCTATCCGTTTTTTAAGGATATAGTAAGATATTTTTGATATCCGTCAATATCCGTATCCGCATCCGCATTCGTATTCAAAAACGGATAAGGAAATGGTAATATCTATATCCGTATCCGTCGTTTGCATCATAATTTTGAGTCATTCTCATGCTTAAATCCAAATAACTAAGATTCCTTTGCATAGTCTCATTCCAACACTTCTTGGGCTTTAGTGTGCCCTCTCTTATCCAACTCAACATCCCAAATCTCGACCGGACCTCTTTCGCAAATGGCTAAACCATCTTAATCAATTTTCTCTAATCTTATCCTCTATCGAAGCTACACCAGCTTTCCTTTTCATCACATCATTCCGAATCCAAGCTTTTCGTGTATGATCACATATCCACTTTAGCATTTTCATTTATACTAATGTCATTCTCTGCACATGTCTAAAAAGTAGGAAGACAAGACCATATTGAGAGAAAATCTATTGAAGTGCATATAGAATTGTAAGGTTTTATGAGAGCTTATCATCCATTGTTAAATACATAGTAACGTAAAGAAGATTATTCATTCCAAAACCTTTTTTATACTTGAAATTCAAAAAAATGATATGAATAAGATATGACTTTTTTGTTTTTGTTATGAGTACAAATATCTTACAAATCTCAATTTTTGAGGATATGATTACAAATTTGATTATTTCCTATTGATATAAATATATATATATATATATATATCATATTATATGAATTTTTAACATACTACAAATTTGGATTACTTTAATATGTTAAGGGATATTTACACCCATAACCCTGAGTAATATCGTATTTACCCCCTCGATAATCATGAATTACACCTAAGACCTTGAGTAATGCTTAACTCTTACACCTATAACTACATGTTAAATTTCATCCAATTTCCCGTTAACAATGACGGTATCCGTCACGTATTTGATATTTTGGCCTTTAACTTTCAATTATTTAATAAGACCACCTCTTCCTCCTTCCCCCCTTCGTCCTCCAAGCAACACATCCGCCTACCCCCGCCCGCCGGCCGCCCCCGTCTCCCCTCGACCGCCCAGCCCAGCCCCACCCCTTCCTCTGACTACAACCCCAGGTGGAGAAACCCCCCACCCCCCGCAGCCCACCTTGCCTCAGGTCAGAGCCCCCCTCCTTCCCCCCTTCGTCATCCAAGCAACACCCCCGCCTGCGCTCCTTCCTTGTCTCGTGCACAACCCCACCGCCCCCTTCCCACGCCCCTCCCTTCTCCACCGAGCTGAGCGTCGTGCCCCACCCTCCCTAATTGCGCGAGCGCACCACGCCTCCCTCCCTGCCTGCGCAACCCCCCCCCCCCCCCCCCCCCCCGTCGCCGCCGACCGCCGCACCCCCTTATGCCGACCACCGCCCGAAAGGCCCCCCCTTATGCAGGTTCCGCTCCGCGCTCACAAAGCCCCACCTCTGCCTGCGGCTTCCGCTCGAGCCCACGCCGACCAACTGCCTGGAACCCCCCCACCCGCCCCCCCACCCCCCGTTACTCCCCTGCAAGCCGCAAGCTTCTCCCGTCGACCTCCATGCTGCTCGGACGTCTGCAGGAAAAAACTTTGTTTGCATGGATTCGATCTGAGAGTTGCTTGCCGAGAAAGGAGAGCTGGTCGGCAGGGGTCGGGGTTGCTGGATGAGGAAGGGGAGCTAGTCGGAGGTGGGGGTGGGGAGCTCCTGGAGGAGGGGATTCTTTTTCCTTTTAGTTTGATTTATTTTTAACCGTTGAATTGATGCTAGGTTATATTAACTCGATGGTTTGGTTAGGATTAACGGATGAAACTAACAGAAGGTTATGGGTGTGAGACGGGGTAATATTTGGGGTTTCTCATGTAATTCATGATCATCGAGGGTGCCTGGGGTAATTATGACAGGTTATGGGTGTAAATATCCCATATGTTAATTATTAGTATCGTATTGTTTGAATTTAGGTCTGATTGTGACCAAAAGAATAATAGTTTCTTATTTCAAGAAATCAAGAGTCGACAATTGCTAGTCAATCCTCCATATTATTTACTTATTTCAAAGTGCCTTGTCTCTTTGTTGTTTTTTTCTAAAAATGCAAACAACCAAAAAAAGTGAGGAAAATGCTGCCCTGACCATCAATAGATATTGGAAGATCAATTTGGAAGAGATGATGGAATCGAGAACGTTGGAGGCATCTCTATTTTTCTTCGGGGGATCCTTATACGCTGCCCCTGACCATCAATAGATATAATACAATCTTTTACAAAATTGTTCATCTATTTTGAATGATAATATATTACTTTAATCAATGATCTATCTCCTAGTGGCCCCATCTATGAAAAATTCATGGCTCTACCCGTGCTCATCATTATTTATTAAGTGGAAAAGATACAATCCCTAAACTTATATGGCATCCAGTCTGTAGTTTTCCTTCCCATTGAGAAGAGTTCTTTACGTAATCCTGATGTCTCCTCCGTTACCGAGGAAAAACTGGCCTTGACAACTTGTTGGACTCGGGCTCGAATAGACCCATCGATAACCACCGAAAATGCTTAAGTCCAAGTTGTTAAGTAGTGATCCACACACTTATAACCCATTCTCACATTTCATGAGTTTTCAATGTGGGACAACATTGGGTATTATAACTTCCTCCGCTTATATCACGGTATTCTTGTTGCGATATGTTCTATCACTTACTCCCAGATATAGTGGTGATTGTATGCTCTCGGCTTAGGTTCCTTCGAGTAGCTCTTTCCACAATCAAAGGGAACTCGCTCTGATGCCATTTGTATCACCCCAGGCTTTTAGGTCCCCAGACCATTATAGAAGAAAATTGGCACTGATAACTTGTTGAGCTTGGGCTTGAATGGAACCGTGGACAACCACCCAAAATGCCTCAGCTCAAATTGTCAAGTAGTAGTCCCCACCATGTATAACACACTCTTACACGTTGCGGGGTTTCCATTGTGGGGACTACATTGGGGTGTTACCTCACATGTTTGGCTTATTTTGCATGTTTTCTTCCACATGTACAGGGGGTCAGATTTCTATAGATGTACAGCTTGGATCTCTCATCACCTGCTCTTTATCCAATCATTTACTCCGAAGAATAAATATAATTTCTCAGATTGAGCAGATCATGTTTATTTACATATGAATTCAGCTGTCATTGAAGAACTTATAAGGATGACTTTTGCCTCATATGATCGATTCTTGGTAAATAAAATACAACATACTGGCGTATCATTTGTTTGATATTTTCATGTTGCCGTAAGAAATACCACTAGCCTTTTGCGTTTAAAAAGGATGCACTTTTTTGAACCGGGGAACAAAAATTGCAGGCATACACAGTTGAATTAGAGGCAGAGCTCAACCACCTCAAGGAGGAAAATGCACGACTACTTGAGGAACAGGTAAAGTACATGTCGTAATTCAGCAGGAGATATGTTGTCTTTTCTTCTTTTTTTTCGTCGAGATTGTTGATGGTTTTTCATGTTCGCAATTTTTCAGAGGAGGATGGCAACCAAACGGAAGCAAATGGTAAAATTTTTCAGTCTTCTCAACTCACAAACATATCGAAGAGAACGTAAAAGTGGAACTCCTTAAGTATTGCATAGAATTTTGAGACATGTTTTTTAGATGATTGCAAATATAATGAATTCCACTAAAGTTTTGGAAATCGTTTTGTTAGTTAGAGTTCTTGATGCTAAAACTGGTTATTCAGTTTGAACCTCCAGTGGTTCTGTTATATGGCTTAATTCTAACTCAACTGGACTATCAATAATTTGATTCCAAGTAAATTTCATAGGTGGGTCATGAGATTGTGCTCTAAAATAATTCACTTTCTTAATATAATTGTTTCTGAGAAACTCAGTCTTTAGTTACTTCTGGAACACGAGATATGTAGTTCAATTAAGTCATGAATAATATGGCTTTATTATGTCAGCTCAAATATTCCTCCTGAAAGTAATCCGTCTGAGATGTTACATGCTCAACTTTACGCAGCTACTTGAGTCAATGAACGAAAAAATGCGGAACAACGGGCAGCGGCTATCGAAGATGATGAGGCGAAATAGAAGTTGTGCGTGGTGATTCAGGGACCTTGCTGGTAGGCATCTCTTGATGCATAACGAATGCGACCTCGAGATAATGTAAGATTATGGAAGTGATATGCCAGAGAAGGTTTGTCACTAAGAAGCCTATATGTATATATATTTGCTTATGCATTATACATAGGGATGTTCTGCAAAAAAAAACTGTACAAAGTGCTATCCTGCGGAAATGATTTTGGATTGGCAACCCACGGCATGAGGAAAGGTAACAGTTTCTTTTTTTGTTTTTTCGAACTTTTATAAAATGAATTTCAATAGCATGTAACTATGTACTGAGAGACGTGTGATCTATAGAACAATCACACAAAAATGCTCAAGGATTTTAATGGAAACTAACTCCGACGAGAGGGCGATAGCACAGAAGTGGGAACTAACAGGCCTCTTTCAAGCAACTAGTTTATGTTTCTTCTGTGTATAACGAAGTGGGTGCGTGTACGGTATATATGCGGGCAAGGGTTAAAGAAGTCCTCGTCCAAGATCCATTTAACACTGCTAGAATGTTAAACACTTGCCGTCAAGTTCGGCATAAATGTCAATTATGCTTAATTTGTTATACTAATGTGAAGTTGCATACTGTGGAGACCCTTGGTAAAATTGTCAGCCAGCTGGTTATCATATTTGGTGAAAGGTAGAAAAAGTTGTCCAACATGGTGAATTGTTTGTTTTTTCACATGTTTGGTCCATTCATGTTGTACAAGATTGTTAATGAAGTTGATGGCCACATTATTATCACAATACAAGTCATTAGCAAGGTAATTGGAAACCTTATATCTTGAATTGTGGTTTGAGCCCAAAGAATTTTTGCAACATCAAGAGCCATAGGTTGGGTTTGACATGATTAATCTCATCACCATTATACTATATGGTGACCATGAGAGATGTATAGATTACCAATAAAACTTTTTGTTCTCTTCTTGTTACCTGATTTTTCATGTTCACTAGCACATGTTAGAAACATGTCGGACGTAATAGTTTGACACTAGGGGGTCCATCGAGTCAAGCTGACCTTGGGCTCGTTGAAATTGAGCTGGCTGACAACCTACTTAACAAGCCTACTCAAGTATGATTCTCTTGGGTGCGTTATAATCCACAGATACGAGGATTTATCTCAAGATAAGGAATAAAGTAGTCGCACCATAATTACATCATCTATTATGTCTATGACTATAGTATTTATCCCTTCATTTTCTCCCAAACCAATCGACAACAGCGAGGGACATACCTCACTTATCAATTGTTCACGTTATTTCTTGTCCCTCATCTGAATGACAAGTCAAATACGTAAGATATGTCCGTTGATAATTTACTAGAAAATTCATATTGCAAATTTGAAAAGAAATGATATTTGTTTGGATGTTGGGTAAACATGGGATAATGATAGTTTGTACTGGGATATGCTATCTCGAGATAAAGTTATTACATCATAATTACTTTATCTATTATCTGTTTATAATATTTTTCTATCATTATCCCTCAAAAAATGAGGGATATATTCCATTTATCTCTTATCATCTGAGCATCCTTTCATCTTTCAAAATTTAGCAACAATTTGTGATGATTTAGTGATGAATTTTGGAAAAAAAACATTCATATAGTCACATTTCATTGTAATGGATTTTTTTAAAATATATTCATCTTTTTTTTTGAAATTCTAACTACTTGTATAAACTATGTTTTATAATCTACTATTAGAAATTGAATGTTTATATAACATGAATCACATTCACATTTTAGCTCTGTTGAATCTGAAATCCAAGCATCGTCCCTAATTGTTGATGCAAAGGTTGTAAATTAAGCATATCAACTCGACGTGATCGTGGCTTAGTCTTGACCTCAACTGGGATTTCTAAGCTTCATCTCGAAGTCATTCGATTAGAAAAGTCAACTCCATCTTGGGATTGTCGAGCTCGAATTGACAACTCAAGTATGGTTAACTCAGAGTGAGTGAGCACATAAGCTTAGGAGTGCCATGAAAGCTCAAGCTCAATGAGCTAGACTCAAACTCAACTCGATAAAAGCTCATGAGCCAGTCTTGGAAATCTATTGAGTACGAGTCTGAGTCAAATAAATGACTCATTAAAGTTATTGAGACGAGTTTGAGTTAAGTACGGCTCAATTTGGTAACTTGACTTGGTAACTCGATTTGATTTTATTAGTTTTTTTATATTGATTCGCATTCCATATGAACATAAATGTTGCATAAATGACAAGAAAATAGCGTGACACAAGCATGTTATTTGTTATTTGGAGTTGTGTGATATTTTTATTTATTTCTAGTGTATGTCAAATTTTAATAGATTAACAAATGCACATAAATATAACATTCATGTATTGTCCAAAAAAACTCAAACATTATTGTTGTTGAGCTTTATAATAAATTCAATTACTTATTTTAAATAAAATTCACAAACAATCAATATAAAATCAAGTTACAAAGCTCGTTTGGAAGTTCGTGAGCCAACTCGAACTTAACGAGTTGGAGTTTGAGTCAACATTTTTAGACCCGAAGCTTATTGAGTCCGACCTCGAGTCCAAGTTTGGTTATTGAGTTTGAGTCTGGGTCGGTGCTGACTCGACTCGTTCAACTCGATAGACTCCCATGCGTAAGCTGTGTAGAGGGGATAAAGAAACAAATTTTTTTATGAAAACGTATAAGCATATACAAATTTTCATTGAGTTTTTCTAATCAATGTTTCAACTTCAGCATTTGCTATGGGCCTGTTTGGTTGCTGAGTTGGACTGGGTTGGGTTGGGGTACACTGGTGTACCCCTCCTTCCAACCCTCTCAATCCTCCTCACAGTTTACTATTCACAAGGGTACAGTTTACTATTCACAGGGATACCCCAACCCAACCCAACCCAGTCCAACCCATTAACCAAACAAGCCCTAAGAAATTTCAACATAGATGTGTATAGTTTCAGTATTCTTTTTCTTTGTTGAAAAACGGGTAACATTTATTTTTACACCTATTGTGGTCGGAGAATGCATTATTTTATTAAGAGTGCATAGACCCCAAGGGGGAGCCTAGTGTTTTTGGAGTAGATTGTATAGACACCCTATTGTATAGAATATTATATAAATACCCACCATATAGAAATGAAAGAAGAATACATAATACATATGTTTTTCACACTCCCCTCAAATTAGTTCATGTCATGCCCAGAGAAGAAAAAAAGTATCCTTTCTAGGGAAGTGCTTTTCTAGGGATGCCAGCGATCCCAAGCTCAGAAGAGATCTATGGTGTTGTAATCTTCCGTTCCTGAACTACATCAATTATGCGAAGGCAGTTAACTTTAATGTGTTTGATATGCTCGTGGAAATTCATATCAAATGCAATAGTGGGTGATCTGTTGCCAGATTGCATAGGAATGATAACACTGATTTGAAAGCCAGAAAAGAACTGAGCCATGTATATTCGCAAGTGGCTTAGAACACGGCCCAATATTCAGATTCAACACTAGAGCATGCAACAATAGTATGCTTCTTACTTTGTCAAATAATAAAAAGTGGCAGAGGAGGAATGCGGTGGACGATATGTTTAGGTTTAAGCAGGGGTTTTACTGGATATCGTATTCCTAATATGCGACACAAGTGTCGCAACCTCAAGATGTGCTACACTTGTCATACCCAAATAAAAACATTATCAAGTGTCGCATCTTGAGAATGTGAAACCTCTGTAGCATCCATGTGAAAAAAGATGTTGTAGTACTTATGGATTTTTGTAATCCTGAGGTACTACTTAGGAATTTACCTCCTGATGAATGGGGGCACCGGTGAAATTAGATTGGTCGGATCTCCATCGATCTCTGCCCAAATCGAAGCCTGAAGGTTGTTGTATACTCCTGCTATGTTCTTGTGTCGTCCAGGATGTCTCGATGAAACTCAAAGGTTGTTGCTTCTCAATCCAGAAGCCCAAGTGCTCTGAAGAAGAAAGCCACGTCTCATATCCAACTCCCAGTTCCAGAAGAGTCATGGACTTGTAGTGAATTTATTGCTAGGAGAGGAAGACTCCGGTTGAATTATTAAGATAAAATGAAGTAGAAATGGGGATGAGCGAGTGACTCTGGCAGACATGGTCGGAAGAGGAGTCGACTTCCACATCCACGATGGATTTGGATGATCAGAGGTGGTAGGAAGCTGGAGAAGAGTCAGTGCATGTGGTCAGAAGGTCGGATTGGAAAAATGAGGATGAACGAGCTCCGATCAAGCAAATCAAAACCGAAACTGAGATGAACAAAATTAAACTAAAAATCGAGAAAAATGCAGAAATTAAAGGTGAAATTGAATGCAAAATGATTCTAAAACAATCTACGGTCGGAGAGGGCCACGACCTCGATTCACTTTGTGTGGTGAATATACTAAACATCGACGGAGAAGCTTTGATGACGTATGCTGGATCGCTCCTCTAGGAGATTCCTTGCTCTCTCGGCTGTAAAGGAGTTGCACTATCACTGCCTCTCCATCTAGGGATCAACCTCGTGCGAGATTCGATGAAAAACATATTAGAATTGGAGGTTGATCTTGTGAGGGTATATATATATATATATATATAGATACATACACACACACTAGTGGAGCTGGGAAAATCAAAAAGATGTTGTGCGTGAAGCAAGGTCGAATCTATGAATTTCTTATTCGACCGAGTGATGAATCTGCATTTCATCATCTTTACTAATTTATTTTAGATTAAAAAACCTTATAAAACACATGTAAATATTAATAAATCCATTCTTTTACTAACTGACATCCTTGTGTAAATATTGTATGTTTATCACTATTTTAACCTAAAATAAATAAATAAATAAAGGAAAAATAAAAAAGTAAAGGATTTTATATATGTAATAGATACATGTTGAATCTATCCCTGAGAGAAGGTCAAGACTTGGCTTAATGGAGAAGGAATAAAGTAGGGGAGAAAAGGCATAAATACCAAAAATTTTAGAAAAAATCAACCATCACTTGTATATATTCATCGTATCTACACTACTGTATATAATACACATTCTTTTCATTAAGTTATTCATACCCAAATTTAACTCAATCACAATTGTTTTCTTTATGAAAATTGTGTATAAAAATCTTTTGTAAATAATAAAAATAATTGCAAGAATAATCATTACATATTGTGTAAATTACAACACTCTGAAAAAGTTATAAAATCTCAACTTGTAAGATCACCTTCAAAATTAAAATTCGTCAAACTCACTTTCATTGTACTCCAAATTAAGTAATATTTAAAATGGAGGTGATTTCATAAAAATCTGAGTTGAAGTATGAAATGTGGCTTTTTGGGGTATTGTCGTATATTATATCTATGTATATTATTTCTACATAATTTTTATATTTATTTTCCTTGTATTTTTGCATAGTTTATATTTAGTTAATTGCAAATATTGTATTTGACTTTTATAAAATAAAAATAAAAATCACAAAATCGAATATCAACAAAAATAAAAACATGTAAATTATGTATATGTCACTATGTTTATGTTGTGAATGCCTCTATTTATGTTACCTTATAAATCACCTCTTAAAAACAAAATGAAAATATCCATAAAATCCTTGTAAAATATGGTAAATTAATACATTATTAATTTATATGTAAAAAATTAATTAAAAATCATAGTCTTGTATACATAGGTGTATATATATACCTCTATTTAACATACTTTAATTATTTTTACACATATATAAACTTAATTAATTAATTAAAAATCACCTAAATTAACTATATTTAGTCCTTGACATTTTTCATTTACATTATTTAATTATTTAAAATCATTTTCTATTTTTAAGTTAATTTATTAACATTTTGTTGCTTGTCGTCGTTTTCCCTACCTTGTCATGTAGTTGTGTGCCTCTTGATTGGCTAGCCCGCATTTGTTGATGGGTCAACTGCCTATTCCACCAGCCATTTCTGCTCATCTCGCGCACCGACTACTCTTCTCCTAATTTTCCCATGTGCTCCAATCGTTAACGTCCCACGATTCCTTCTCCTAACATTCAGCCCTAGTCATTAACTCCCTCGCCAGCTCTTCAGATGCATCATCTCCGCCTCGATCCACTTACTATTTCAATTCAAAACCTCACCGAACTTCGCTCCTATTTATACATCCTAATTTTCCCCTGCTGCATTTTGATCCCTTTGGGAGACGATTTTTCACCCAAGACTGAGCTTAGAAGATTGAGGTGATATAGCTTTTGATCTTCGCACTCGGGAGTGTGAGGAACCCTTGAAGAGACGAGACCACCATGACGTCGGAGACCTCAGTTGCGCGTTTCACCTCTCCTCCTTACGTAGCAGATCAAGGTCGATTTTCATCTGTCGTCCTCAGTAGGGTAACCTAGTGTAATGGATTTTAATTCATTAAGTTTCGTTCTAATTTAGTAAATCAGATCATCCATCTTCTTCCTCAGTTCTGCAAGATCAGGGATGTTCCGATCATGCATCCTTCACTCCGACTATTCCCACCCTTTGCACAATCTTTCCCAATCTACTTCCACATCTGACTCCCCCCTCAGATCGATCTCCTCTCTGACCCCCCCCCCCCTCAGATCGATCTCCTCTCTGACCACCCTCGTCAAAGGTCCTCATCCCCTCACCATTTCCCATCTTTTATTCTTAATAAGAATCGTCATTGCCTCCAAGGGTGGAGTTCATTGCAGGTCTTGGGAACGCATCTGGGATCGTCTAGTACTATCTAGAGGCCCACCTGGAGTTTCAAACCTTCCGACCTCCAGATTGCACCTCAGACTTCTCCGACCATCGTGGAGCCACCAGATCATCAGAGGGTCATCACAGGAAGCCGTTGTACCACTCCAAGGTAGATTCAGGTGGAGATTCAACGAGCTTCGCTCGATTGAACTTCACTAGAGGTTGCCTTTAGGCATGTTCTTCCAACGCCATCTGGAGCTACACGATTAAGAATGATACTTGCAGAATAGATCTCGATCGTTGACAAAGCCACAAAGGCTAGATGTAAATCGAGATCCAGATTTGATCTTCGCCACTCGAGCACAATTCACCTACAACCACACGATCAGAGATCCAACACAATCCAGCCGTCCAATCTTCCATGTGGATTAAGGGTACATTTGTGCCCTCAACCCTATCTTTAATTATTTTACAAAAAAGTCCCCAAAGGGACACGTATCTGCATGTAGTCCATTTAACTTTGCACTATTTTCCATAGTATTTATTTTAATTACATTTCAAACCTATTTGAATTGAGAACGTGCGACACACGTGTTTTGTGTGAAAATTTCGATAAATTCTTATATCTTTTGTGTTATTGATCGGTCCCTGAAAATATCTTATTTACAATAGGTCCAATCCAGCGTGACTCACGAGCGCCAGCATGTATATTCTAGACATTTTGCAAGCTTCATCCTACTATTTCTTTCTATGTTATCATTTAGTCTATAAAATACTTTTCTTTGCATCCATACCCTTGTGCATATGCATATTATTTTGCATGTTAAAATCAAACTAAAAAATAGCTAAATATCTTTGAAAAATCCACAAAAATCAAGTTAGTTCTTTGATAAGTAGTTCTCACGTCATTAATTTTTATTTTGTATTTTCATCATTTTTATTATTTTAAAATTTAAAAACAACATAAAAAGTCTCAATCTGTATTTCAAAACTAATAAAAATATAAAAACTTAGCGAAAAAAACTTAAAAAAATTCTGCATGTTTATTTTCATTTCTTTTAAATACAATACCATTTTCCATTTTAGTTCCTCATGAAAACGTAAAATTTGACAAACATCTAAAACATCAAAAAAACATTTTAATTCGTAGAAAATTCCAAAAAATATGAAATTGCTTTCTAAAAAATATAAAAAAATCTTCTTCTTCATGCATTTTTTATCCATTTTTAGTCTCATCTTCTATTTTTGAAAATTCAAAAACTCTACTTCATATTCTGTTGCATTATTTCATATTTTTCGATTATTTAAAAATCTGATTTTCTTTAAATAAATCTAGAAAAAATCACAAAATCGTAGAAAAAAATCTGAAAACCTAAATAATTAGTTTAATTTCCTGTATATTTTTTAATGTTTTGAAAAATACAAAAAAGTTGTTGGGTTTACTTATTCATTTTCTCTTTTTATTATTCCATTGTTTTACAAATAAAAATCAATTGTAAAAATAAAAATCATAAAAAATATAAAATCATATAACCAAATTAAAAATTAAAATTCCATAAAAATATAAAAACCTCGAGTAGTGTGCATAGACATTCCCCGTTTATTTCATTAAGTTTTCGATGATTTAATAACCATCAGGATTTTTGTAGCCTCGATGCGTTCGATAATGTACGCTATATTGGTAAATAAATAGGACTTATAGTTCTTGTGTTTACATTTTTTCTTGCTTGTTGGCTTGAGTTGTGGATAAATCAAATAATTTTTGTTGAGGGATTTTTTGGATTGCAGCGACAAGCAAATAATTCACACTTTTTAAAACCCCTTGAAATCACACGTTCAACAAATGGTGTCATTGCAGAGAGGCCATGTGAGGGTAGCTAGGTTTTTCTTGTAGCATGCTATTCTTGGTTGGAGATATTTGATTGCTTTCTTTATATTTTTTGTCTTCTTACTTTTGGCACATATTACGAGTGCATGTCTTCTGACACTTGTTTATATGTATTTAAATATTTTATTATCTTTTTCATTACTTCTTGTATATATTTTCCTTTGTATCATTATTCTGAATTGCATCTTGTGAGGAGTGAGTACTCACTTTGAATTATGCGTGTCATGAGGGAAATTATGCGACGCTTGCAGAATCCGATTTGTCGGACACCGAAAGCTCCCCAAGATTGGACTTAGGGATTCATTTGAGATCCATGTCACTTGATCTTTCTCATTTTTCCTTTGATCCACTTTTTTATCTATATTCTTTGATTTATTTTCTCATTATTTGCTCATATTATCATAATTGTGTTTCTTACATATTTTCCTATTTACTCTTTATTGTGAGGGCTCGACGAGCGAGGGTGGTATTCTTAAGAGCGTCGATGCACCTAAGCGAAGCGGAGGCGGCTCATTTTTTTACTGAGTTGTAGGAGAGGAGGAGCAGAAGATTTAGGAGAAGCGAAATTTTCAGAGCACTTTGCACATTTATTTTTAATTTAGCATTTTATTCCATTATTATTGTTGTATAAATTTGTAATTATTTATTTTATGCTTGACTCTTTTTCTGTTTTCTAAAAAACTAGTACATACCTTGTGTGTGCGGGGTCTGTGTCACCAAGTGCCGGTGCACTTGGGGGACTTCACCGGTTTTTATTTTCATCAACTTTATTTCATTTTTTTTCTCACGGTTTTGTGTGCTTGAGTTCTTATAAGTAGGTTTTATTATCTTGCTTGAGTCATGTGAACGATTTGGTCCAAAGCCCCTAAAAGAATATCTATTTTTATAGACTAGATCGTAGGATTGTACTTAATCAAATTAATCGATTCTTGCCCGCTAATAGAAGCAATTACTAGGATGGTTATCGTGCGTCATTTAGGTTTGTTTTATTTGTGTCTTTATTTTACGCGCATATCACTTTGCATGTAGAGTGCTAGCTAAAGGTACACGTCTCTTCCTTTGCATGCATCAGTGAATTCATCGCGCATCGACTTTTCCGATTTCCTTCCCCATTTTTACTCACATAAGATCGAAAGGAATTGGAAATTTTGTTAGACAATTTACTTGAAAAAAAACTCAAAAAGTGATAGTTGTATAAACTGGGACTGCAAAAGAAAACATGATCCTAAATAAATGGACAGACAAAATCATTGTTTTGGGGAGAGTAACCCACTCATTACTTGCATGTATTTACCTCCATATAGAGTGGGTGAGGGCGCAGTCATAAGGATAGAGTCCAAATCCGTGGACTTGTGCCCTATAATCTTGTATACATCTCTGTTGTGTATGGTTGAGATGCAAGCACTTGCCTCAGATGTTAGAAAATCAGTTTGATGTATTCATTCTCCTTTCTCCATTTGGGCTTGATATTGAACCCAGTGTCCCGTACAGATAGTTCCATTTATTGGGGAGTATTGACAACGTACATTGAGCGATAACAACGACTCACCCTTTGTGCTTGGTAGTAAGTAACTTCTTGTAGATTCATTGAACTTTAAATTGAAAAGATAAAAGATCGAGCTCTTATGGTCTCCATTTTTTTTCCAGCTGCCAGGGAAGGTCGTATCGATACCGTTTTGGTCCGCTCGAAAATAGATATATCGGGATATATCGCCGATATATCAACGATATCGGTGGAAATGTTGGAAATGGCTAAAAAAACTATTTTTTGGTATTTTTCAGAAATTAAGATCATCTAAGATATCAAAGCAACAAATAACCTACAAATACACACTTATGCCACACATGTCGGTCATATAGCCCATATATCGCACATATCAGTCATCATATCAAACATATCGTTGTTAATGTTTATTCCTGACCTTTAGATATTGGAAAAGGATTCCATTCAAGTTCTTATAACATCAAATAACTTACAAATATACACTTAGATGATACATATAGACCATTTATGAAGACTATGATCATTATATTGCACATATTGGTCATATCGAACATATCGTTGGTACTTGACCTTTATATATTGAAAATGGAGTTCATCCAAGTTCTTAGATCACTAAATAACTTACAAATATACTCTTAAATCACACATATTAATCAATCTTTGAAGCTTATATCGCATATATCGATCTTTTTGAACATATTGATATTAATGTTTGATTCTTGACTTATAGATATTTTGTTTTGAAGAATTGACTTATAGATATTGGAAATCAATTTCATTCATGTCTTACAACATGGAATAACTTGTAAACATACGCCAAGTTGAAGAACCAATGTATGCACCCTCCTGTCGCACCATACCCTACCAGTACGGGGGTCTCGTTGTCCGGTCAGCGAGCCTGGGGGGGCTAGATATATGTGTTTTAATACTGGGTGTAGTTAGATAAGTAGTTGAATCAATCTTACATGAATAATAGCATTGATATATAGAGATATTGGCAAAATATCGACGATATCGATCGATATCCGGGATTTTTTCTACTGAATCCAGCCATTTTTGACCGATATGAGCCGATATGGTGATATATCATCGATATCCCTGTAAAAGGAGATACTGGGTAATATCGAAACCTCGACCCTATCGAAACCGATAGATCGACGATTTATCATCGATATATCGCCGATACAGCCTTCCATGCCAGCTGTTGAATAGGGGTTTGTATTGTGTTTGTTTGTTTGTTAGTGTAAAGATCCTTCTGTAATCTTTGCACCTTTTCCTCCATTTTCTTCTTATGTTGACGTTCGTGTTCTTGCATCTTTATTGTTGATAATGAAGATGTTGGATTGAAGAATTTCTCGTTCAGACTTTGCGAACTCATTTTACAGTCTGATTTGATCATCTTCTATCCGAAAGGACTCACTTTTTGAGTATTCATCTTCCTCCATTTCACCATTCACCACGTCGATCAATCCATTGTTCAAAATTGACTCTAATCTTGAACTATCATTTGAGACTTCATCATTTTTAGGACTAACCAAGTGTTGTATATATTTTTAGAAATCGAGACAGAGCAATTAATGCTACTGGAAGGAAAGGGTTCTATGGCTGAGTAGAGTGAGATCAAAAACATGATGTTAGCCTCCATACATGCCATTCGGTCATTGTAAACTGTACAGGATAACATCCCAGTCGAATTGAGAAACATTATCATAGAGATGAGGAATGACAGACAAGATAGGAGAGAGGAGGATAGAAACACTTAAGGAGGTGGGAATGTGGGAGGATAAGATCTACTCATTGAGACAGTGGCTAAGCTTACCCTGAAGAATGCCTATAATCCAGGGCGGGACAGACTAAGACATTGATCGGGATCCCTGCGATTCATGGGCATTTTATTCTTAAGTCCACAACTTACCACTCCTCCCAATATTCCACAGACACATCAATGAAGAACCGAATGTACACCTCTAACAGTTTGATCGTATTTCTGGTACAATACACTACCTGAATGTTCCATTAGAGGTAGTGAAGATGACAGCCTTCCTGTTCAGTCTCATGAATAAGGCACTATACTGGATTAACCATTTGGGATGGGTTGTCACTACTTGGAAAGAGTTGAGGTCCGCTTTCTTAAGCAAGTATTATCCACTTGGACCTCTCAATCAAACGCGATCTTTGATTACCAACTTCTCCCAAATGTCCCATAGCCTATTTACGAGGTGTGGGAAAGATCCAAGGATTTAACAGAGTAGTGACTCCATCATGATATTCTAAGGACAAGCCTTGTACAGAACTTCTTTAGGGGTTTCTGCATTGAGAACCAAAGGTTGGTAGATGCTGCTTGTGGGGGGGTCCCACTTTTACCAGGATGAGGATGTCCATTATCATATTTTTGCGGAGATAGTGAAGAGCTCTACAGTTCTTTCTTCTTTACGTGCTTTTGAAAAGCATCATGTTACCTCTCCTTTAATACTCCACAAGGTTGTCAACATGACGGCATCACATGATGTGGATAGAGTGGATAATTCAGATATGATCATTATAGGAAATCATCTATCCAAAGTGGACATAATTGAGAAATAGTCCAAGGAGATTGATAAGTGACGAGTCCGAAATTTGCTTGTTAAGAAGATGTATTTATCGTCGTGCGTAAAAATATGATATGTCGTTCGTTGTAGGCGGCAATCGGAATCGGTCAAGAAAATAACCACACAAAATATTTGTCGATTTTAATGAATGTGGTTTTATGTTTATTTTACTTGGGAAAGTCCCAAGGTCAAACACAAGGAGGCAAAGGAACAACCTAGAATTATGTATATCAAGATTCGTGCGCGGTTTTCAAGGCGGACTTTTTTTTTAGAATTTTTAATGCAATAAGGATGCAATATGCAATTTTGGTCTATTTTAGGGACTAAAATGTTAACAAAATAAAATCAACCATAAAAATCGCTTGAGGCCTCGACGAGGCCGTGCTCAGGTGAGCTTGGAGGCTCATGTCAGCCGTGCAAGCGGTTGGATCTCACTGGGGTCTTCTCAATGGTTGTCGTCTGATTCACCACGCGAGGCTAGAGCTCGAGAATCTCCCTTCAGATGTCGAATGATGGTGACGAAGGGGGCAGCGACTTCTGAAGGAGGAGATGGTAATGATCAACAATTATGTGGAGAGGGAGGGGAAGCATCGTCCGTTGCGGAGGCGGAGGTAGAAGGAACATCAGGAAGAAGGATGAGGGGCATGTCATGTGTTGTGCACGTGGAATAGAGAAAGAAGAGAGAGAGAGAGGAAAATAAAAAACTAAAATAATAATAATAAATCAAATAAAAATAAAAGTAAATTAAAATTAAAAATAAAATAAAAGAGTAAAAAATATTAAAAAAATAAATTGTAAATGAAGTCAAATCAAAAAGTGGTTAATGTGAAAGTTATTCGTCTCAACTAGACTACAACTTTCGTAATGGACCCAAAATCAAAAGAGGCCATATGTATAAAAAGTATTTTTCAGATATATTCTAGAGATAATAAAATACCACATTATTTTATTTTATTTTTTTGTAGTTTAATTTGATTTTCATTAGTGGATTAATTTATAATAATATATACATAAATAACCTATTTTTATTTTTAATAATTAAGAAAAAAGTGAAATAAAATCAACAAAATAAAGTATGCACAAAATATACAATATACAATTAGGTCCCAAAACCAGCATTTTGCAAACGAACTGCGACTTTAATGAAATCACGTTCATTCGATAGATAATTTTATAACTTGAAATTCAAAAATGAGCCTGATGAATTTTAAGTTCATACAGAGTGAGAATTTAGCCGAGAAGTTGGACTTTAAGGCATTTTCGATTCAATATCTAAGAGTATTTATTCAAGGTAAAATTATTTTGTATTTTTATGTATATTTTTTGTACAAGCTAGAAAAATAATTAAGTTAAAAGGAGTTAGTATGAATTTATTAAAAATCAAGGAAGTTTGGGTATTTATAGGGGGTTATTTACAAATTTTTTCAACACTTTATTTTTTATATTTTTTGTGATTTTTATTTTAAATTATTTTATGGATTTATTTACAAGATAATAAGTCCATTTTATTAAGAGTTATAATTTGTTGATTTATTTATTTAGGGACTTTTATTGGTAATTTGTTCAAAGAGTTTTGCTAAGATCTATGTATTAAAATTATGATCACATTTTCATCAATAGCTCAAAGGAGTCTTCTTTGTTCCTTGTCGATTCAAAGTCCTTTTAAGACTATCATGTTGTATTGTAGCCTTGCCCGAAAGTAATTGCGCAAGTCCGATTCACATAGTATAGTACGAGCGCATTCCTAGAGAGTGTGATTCTTACAATCAACTACACCATTATGTGTTGTTTTGGGTGCAGAGAATTCACGCTTTATCCCAGCCTTTATACAATACTCGGAAAAAAATACATTCCAAACTCACCACTGTGATCACTTCTTAACTCAGTGGCAGTGATTCCTTGTTGTTTAGAAACATTTTATGCATTTCAAGCTCAAGAAAAGTTGTTTTTGGACGATAAAAATAAAACACAAGTGAAATGCAAGTAGTCGTTTACTATGACAAAAAAATAATGACATCCACTTATGCTTTTGGATTTTGTAGGTCCGAACAAGTCTAGATGTGAAAGCTCTAAAGGTCGAGTGGTGTTGATGAACTTTTGTACTTTTGATGGTTGTTCTAATGAGTTTACCTATTTCAAATGTTGAACATATGTCCAACTTCTTATAGTGGAGTTTTGATAAGTCTTTAACTAAGTCAAGTTTTTTAAGTCTATTGATTAATTTCACATGAATATGCCCCGATCTTTTGTATGATAATAAGGGTTCCATTATGATGCCAGAAGACAATCTAGCGATGAGTAATCAATGAACTTATGAGTGTATATTTTTTTGTGTCTATCTTCCTTAAGAAAAACCTTTTGTGTGCCATATTTTTCTACTTCAAAGCAATCTTAAACAACACTTTAAAGCCTCTGTCACAAATATGAGGGACACTCACAAAATTGTGCTTTGGATATCTAATAAAACTAACATTATCAATAAAAGTATGGGAGTTTTTGATTCATTTTCTTAAGACTGAATTGGTTATTGGGCGGTAACAATTGTAATTGGGGTACCTGAAGCTATTCCTGCAACAAGATAGCCTTTGGTGGAATTATTGCATAGAAGTGCTACTGTAGGTCAATCCACTTTAACCCGTTTTTATAGTTTACACACTTTTATATTGCATCACCTTACTTTTGTATTTATGTTATTCTCTCATCTCATGAATCTTTTAGGTACCATATCAAAATGAGTCTTTCCTTTAAAAAATAGACTGTATTAAATGAAATTTGAATTAATTTCCATATAGGATAATAATCAATAATAATAATAATAATAATCAAATTTCAGCGAAATCGAATTGATTTTTAATTTCCATTTTACATTATTCTATTAATAAATATGACCAATACACTACTTATTTCTTATCTCACTTCCCATTCTATATATTAATAATACGTTTGTTTGTGATATATATTACTAGTTAGAATTATAAACTAATAATTATATATTGATAATAGTCAATATAGTCTATTTAGAATATATATATTAAGTAATAGCATTAGTCAATAAAATTTAGTATATAATTTGTATAAATAACTTTATAGAAGTTGTAATAAATTATCATTCATAAATTATAACTAAATCCATTGTCTTACCGCATGGCCACATCCCCATTTATATTCAAAAATGAGAAACACTAATATGATTTTAGTAATTATGGATCATTTGTCAATTACAAGCTTCCTTCACCAATGTCATACATGTGTGGTTGTTTCTAAATGTAAGTGTTTCACCTCCCTGAGATTGAGGAATAAACCTTTGTCTCCAATCATGCGTTTGAAGCTTCTTCTTCCGATGATCTATTTGTCGTGCTCCTTGTGCTTGATATCCTTGTCCTATGATATGCAACATGGTCATGTATTAAGATTTATGTTGTCTCCAGTTGTAAGATATATTTTTCTTCAGCTATGCAAAACAGCTAACTTGACCTTTTGGTGTGTGTGTGTGTGTGTGTGTGTGTGTGGGTCCTTTAAGGGTTAGCATTGTTCTTTAAGTTCTTGGTTCCGATACCTTACTATCTTTTACTCGACTAAGAGAAATTTTAACAGGTTTAGAAATAATAGCAACATAAGGGTCATAACCAATACCAAACTTAGTTATATATATGTTAATTAGTTCCTGGTAGCTTATCTAAGTCTTCCTTTCCTTCAGTGAATTTAGTAAGATCATTTACGATGGTATGAATGTTTTCTCTAAGCAATCCTACTTCAAATTTATGTTGTTCTAAAGTGGTGTGTGCAGTTGATTTTGACGCAATTTCTTTTCCTTTTTTAACTTTAAAACAAGATCATGGAAAGCGGTAGTAGCTTCCGTTAATTGATTTACATAGTGTTCTCTTTGTAAATTCCGTGGTTATCAATAGAAATTAGTATGAACAATGTTTCTTCATCATCAAAAGCGTCTAAATCACTTTCTGAAGAGTCCAAGGAGTTGGAGGAGGAAACACATTTAGATAGCAATGCATTTCTTCTTTGGTACTTTGTAATGATGCTTGTGGGGTCCTTTCCTTCTTTCTATTCCCACTCCTTTGTCGATGTGATTTAGGTTGCTTGTAGTCGTGACTGTGGCTTCTTTTAAGCAAGGGATAATCTTCTTGAAGGGGCCCTTCTTTTTGTAGTTGAAGCATATCATCTCGTTGTCCTGATTGCATCTCGTCTAATAAATTTCTTAAATATTCTTGTTAGCATGGCTGATTTATCTTCAGAACTTTCCTTTGTTGGGGTAGACTTTGAGAAAATCGATTCCATAAGTTTTGCAAATATCATACATACATCCAAATTGTTTATTTTGACTCCAAAATATATGCATGTATTGTGGAAATGCATGTGAACCAAACACAAAAATGTGGAGATGATTCGTTACCTTTGGAATTGTTCTTTCAGGAATCTCCTCCCACTTGTTACGATGGTTATGGCGTACTGTGCTCCACATGAGCACCCCCACAATGTTGATTTCGACGAGCTCCTTGCGATGGTGCCTTCGGATCGCTAATTAGAGTAATTTTTCAGTGACGAGGTGTAGCTTCGGTGAGAAATTATATCCAAAAGCCGATGAAGGGGAGGAGCTTCGATGAAGTTTTACTCTTTGGTTAAACCACCAATGCTTTTATTGGGTAGGCTGAGTTTTATCAAATACAGAACCAGATTCTGACCACGAAGTCGAACATCCGTATCTCAAGCTCCTTAACTTAGATTTCGATGTTCTTATACTCATTAGAAAGGTTTCGACGATCACTATGTAATGGAGCAGTCACTTTCTAATTTACGTATCAAATTATCTTCGAATTTCAGAATTAATGGATCTCATATTTAATTCTTTGTTGTCAAGTGGTTATCCTCCACTCTTGTAGCACACTCTCATACTTTATGAGTTTTAGATGTAGCACTATGCAGAGGCAGAACCACACTAGGGTCGAGTGGGGCACGCACCCCATTGGCAATTTAAAATCCTTTAGTTGCTCTTGAACTATATGTGGATCCTCATTAGGGTTGAGTGGAGAATGCCCCTCTTGGAATTTGGAAACTTTTCAACTATCCCCATGGTGCTCTTCGCGCCTCTCTCCATTGAAACCATGCACGCAACACTACCCACCATGAATGTTTTTTTTGTCATGATTAAAACACCTTCATGCCCTTCCCTCTCTACTCTTGAATCACCCCTAAATGAGCCACCACTCATCAACCAAAATCACCACCATCGCAGCAACTCTGTGTTCGTGGAATCATGCCCTTTACTGCCTCGTAAAAATCACCAATGAAGGCACGGGCAACTCGTTGTTCGTTGAGTCAAGTTCCAGCGCACCGACTCCGTGCTCATTTGAAATTTTCGGATCACTGTCACCACACGATATAGACTCTCAAAACTTGATCTCAATTCATTCTCGAGTCGAGTCCCGACGTCGACCACGAAAGGTAAGATAACTCAACTAAGACCTCATCTTATCTCATAGATGGTAATAATTATTATAACGACGTAGATTGTTTGGTTGTGTTATTGGTCCATTGTGTGTCCGGGATATTTGGTTTGAATTTGGCATGAAAAAAAGTGGAATTGAGTGGATTCATAATGAACTTACAAGTAAAAACAAAGGGTGCCTTTATTAAAAACATAATTAAATTTGTTTAGGTACTACATTGATGTAATTGAAGTTTCGACTTTGTTGAAGCAGAGGCTATATAGGGACTTTTAACCTTATTACTCAACAAGAAAAAAATCATAACTTTTGTTATTAAAAGTAACAAGACTTCGAAGGCCCAGAAGCATTATAACATTTTCAATGAAAATCCCTTCAATAATACGTAAGACAACTTATTGAAGCAGAAAAAGGTAATAATTATATTGTGTGGTAAATTATGATGGGAGGACTAGTTGTTGATGCTATATTTTTTCATAGAAGCAGTGAAAATCCTAGTTTATGTATTACTCTTGTTTATCAAAACAATTAGTATATAGACCTCGTCCTCAACTCATCTCCGGTATTATTTGGTCAATGTGATCTTTGATTAGTATAGCCAAATAACTCAATGAAGTGGTTTAGGGAGATGTTTTGAACTGGTAAATTAAAATTTAAAAAGAAATGAAACATGGGTAACTTGGGATTAGTTTTTTGAATGATTGGACCACTTAACTCAAGCAACTATCTAAAATGGAGCTTTCGTGCAATGGAAAATATGCAACCAAGTAAAAAGCTGAAAAGCATTTATTAGAGGACCATCTTCTCCGTTTTGGGTTACTCCACTTTAAATTATAGATATAGCAAAAGCATCGTATTATTTTCTTATACAATTTTGTTTTAAGGAATATTTGAGTTTTGAGGGTTGGATACAATTTTCATTATTTCATACTTTGATGCATGAATGTGTATGTTTGGATGATTTTTAAGTGTTCTTTTAATAATTATGAGAATGGATGAATTTCTTATATAATTATTTGATTCCCTCATCTCATATTCCAACGGGCAATCCAATTTCTTTAAATGACGTAACTGTGGGACCATGTAATGAAAATAAAAGGAGAATAAACTACAATGTGATATCGTATCGATGTGAATATTATCGAGGCGTGTTCTAGTTTCAACCTATCATCCCAATATTCAAAATGAAGTACGAGGACCATATATGCAAATGAGTCCATGCCAACTGATGAATCATATATTTCCATTTAAGAAAATCAAAGATATTCTAATTGCTTTGAGTATAGTGTGGTAAAGATGCAACTTTCTATCGATATCTTTTAAAATAAAAGTGAGCTATATAGACATGTTGGAGGTCTGAAAAGTTCCCATAATTTGGCTCGTGAAAAAAATGTAAGAATTTAATTAAGTAGGCTCAACACATTGAGGCAGTAATGCATATGCATAACGATCGTACAAAGAGGGATTACCGAACACATCTTTTGCAGTAGTTAATGTTATTTGAGTTTTACTTTCTCGAGGATTGGCCTTTTGAGGACATTATGAATATGAAGAGTCGTCTAATAAAGGCAATTTCTTGACAATACTAAAGAATTTGGCAAAAGTCAACGTTGATGTAAAAAAATGTTGCACTTGAAAATACTCCTGAAACCAATAAGCTCATATTCTCCTAAGATACAAAAAGATGTGATAAAGATATGTGCTATGGAAACACAGAAGATCCTTCTTAAAGAGCTTAGTTACTCTTTTTTCACTCGTTTACTTGACAAGTCACGAGGTATATCAAATAAAGAGTAGATGACTAATGTCTTGAGATTTGTTAACTCAAAAGGTCAATTGATTGAGAGATTTTTTGAACTATTCCAAGTTCGCGAGACTAGTGTCGTGGCACTTAAAGAGGCAATTGACAAAGTGTTTGAAAGATATAGTCTAAGTGTATCAAGACTTCGTGGTCAAGTTATGATGGATAAGTAACATGCAAGGAGAGTTCAATGATTTAAAAAAGTATTATTTTAAAGGAAAATAGTTTGGTCATTATATTCATTATTTTGCACATCAACTCTAATTGGCAATGATTGTAGTAGCTAGAAATCGTGATTTGTTTGATATATATATATATATATATATATGTATATGTATGTATATATATTTCTAATGCACGGTTGACAAGTTTGTTTTCAATATTATGTAAGAAAATCAAATTACTAAAAGAAGCAGAAACTATCAAAACTGCTGAAGCACTTGATTTGGGTGAACTTCAACATGAATAAGAGTAAATAAAGAAAAAAATTTTGTGCATGTCCCGTTGATACACGCTGGGGTTGCATTACAGATGCTTAATAGAATTACTTGACATATATCCTTCCATGATTACAATGTTGGAGTTCTTGAGAGAGAACAATAATTTAGGCAAACTTTGAGATGCATTCGAATATTTGTGTAAGTGGCAATATTTTGATTATATTTTCTACTTACACTTAATGATCGATATTTTGGATGTTACTTATGCGCTTTCACGATCAATGTAAGGAAAGATCATGATATTATTAATGCAATGTCATTGGTTTATGTAGCAAAGCAATGTTTGCAGGAGATGAGAGACAGTGGGTGAACTTCATTTATTGATAGAGTTTGTTTATTTTGCAGGAAAAATAATGCTGATGTTCTAATTGATGATGATTTATACATAGTTACGGGGTGATCAAGACGTAATGTTGATAAAATTACCGTAGTACATCACTATCGTCTTCAAATTTTTATACTATTATTGAGATACAAGATCAAAAGTTGGATGACCGCTTCACTAAGGCTAATAAAGAACTTCTTCTTTCTACGACATTTTAAGTCCAGAGAATCCATCACAACTTTTTATGTTGATAAACTTATCCGTCTTGTCCAATTGTACCCATTGGATTTACCTTCGACGGATTTATTGCTTTTTCAAAATGAAATGTTGACATACATTTACAGAAAAAATGGTGAAAACATAATAAGATATTGTTTATCATATGGTGTATTTTTTGATGAAATTATCATTGACTCTGTCAGTTGCAATGACAAGTGTTGAAAGAGCATTTTCAGCAATGAATGTTGTCAAGACTCAGTTGCGCAACCGAATGGGGAGATGAATGGATGAGTAATGCTTTACTCACTTATATTGAAAGAGAGATATTTGATTCCATTGGTCATGATGATATATTGATTGTTTTCAAAATAGGAAATCTAGATGAGGTCAGCTTTAATTACATGTGTGATCTTTCTAAATTTTCTTTGTGTGAACCATCTATTATATTTCTATCCACGTGGGTACTTATAATGATTTGATTATTTTAGTTTTACAATTTTATTTAGTTTTTATCATTAATATTGATTTGGCCTACCTAGCATGTAATCATGGTTCCGTCAATGGGATTATGTTTGAGATGTTACTAAAGATGTAGGCCAAAATCTTAGAGATCATGTTCTCACATCTCAAATTGGTTGAAATCATATATAAAAGATAGAAAATGTAACATGGAGTTACAACAAGTAGAGTCCATTACAATATATCCAGCATCCATATATGACTTATATAACCATTCGTAGGCGTCACTAAAAAAATTGAGCTATAGTGACAGATTTTTCAAAATCCGTCACTAAATTAGTTGTTGTTAAATATATTATGACGATATTATTTGTTGCGAAATGAGTGTTCATACTCGAAATCAGCGACGAATATCATATCTATCGTTATATCATTAGCAACGGTCCATATAACGACGCTTATCCGTTGCTATTTTTAAAAATATCAACTAATCGTCGCTATTTTTTAGTTAGCGATGATTAGTTGATATTTTAAAAAATAGTAACGGATAAACGTCGTTATATGGACCGTTGCTAATGGTATAACGATAGATATGATATTCGTCGCTTATTTCGCAATGAATAATATCGTCGTAATATATTTAACAACGGCTAATTTAGTGACGGATTTTGAAAAAAGCAACATTATAGTTAATTTTGTTGTAGTGTATCTTTGCTGCAGTTGGAAACCAATGTAATGAAAAACAAAAATATCCAAATTTAACTAGTTTGCCTATTTGCTATAATTAGTTAAATGCAATCAGGTAAATGTCAAGCATTGCAACATTACTATAAACAGAAAAAATGATGTGCTATAAGGCAAGCTGTTAAATATAAACCATGATTAAACTATATACATGCGCTAGAATTAAAGAACGCTGCCCCATAGGAATGAGTAGAATTATACAACAACAATGTATGTAGGAAAGAGAAGAAGTGAATACTGATGTGCATGAGCATAGATATTTTGATTGAGCAAGAAGAACAAGCAAACCACGAAGAACGTTTTTTTTAACGAGATATCCCTGTGATATGTGGGATTAATTTTTAACTCTTCTAACTGGTCTACTATAAAATAAGTTGCTAATATATATGTTCCACCATTAGGGGCGGAGAACAAGATATATCGGGCAATACTTTCACTAAAAAAATTGAGCTATAATAACTGTTTTTCAAAATCCGTCACTAAATTAGCCGTTGTTAAATATATAACGACGATATTATTCGTTGCGGAATGATTTTTCATACTCAAAATTAACGACGAATATCATATATATTGTTATATCATTAGCAGCGGTCCACATAGCGATGCATGCTTGTTTGTTGCTATTTTTCAATCTTCTAATTAATCGTCGATAAATTTTGAACTAAAAAATAACGACGATTAATTGATATTTTGAAAAATATTAACGGATAAGCATCGCTATGTAGACCGTTGCTAATGATATAACTACAGATATTATATTCGCTAATTTTGAGTACGAAAACTCATTTCACAGCGAATAATATCGTTATTATATATTTGACAACGGCTAATTTACGATGGAATTTGAAAAAAGCGTCACTATATCTCAATTTTGTTGCAGTGTTCAGGTTTAAACTTAAAATTATATATATATATATATAATGGGGCTGCCCCCGCACCGTTTTCGGCATTTTTTATTTTTTTTTGAAAAATATCGCCATGTATATTCATCCCTATATCCCTCCTATATGTCATTCGAATTTCGTCAGAAACAGAGACTCTTACGACCTCCATCGAGATTGTGTCGATTTAAAAAATCTTGTTACCGTTAAAAAATGATTGTCTGGATGGAGGCCGTAGGAGTCTCTGTTTCTAACGAAATTCGAATGACATATATGAGGGATATAGGGATGAATATACATGACGATATTTTTCAAAAAAATAAAAAAAACGCCGAAAACGATGCGAGGGCAGCCCCATTAAACACACTCTCTCTATGTGTGTGTTTTAAGAAAACAAAATGTATTTTAAGAAAATAATACAATAACTACTCGGAATGAATACCATTGTGAGTGTGTTTTGCAGTAAGTTTATTTTTAGTTAACATCTATTAATGGAGAAGTAATCGATTGGCCTCTTCTTTGTTTAGTAAAACAACTTTAAAAGTGTCCACGAACGTAAACCATCAATGCAAAACATACAATAGAACAAAAAAACGATGACCATCAAAATAGGCAAGCAGATTACTAGCACACAATCTGGAAGCCCATATAAGCAGGCAACGATCTTTCTCCAATCTCTGAGGTTGCCTTGATTCTTCACAGGGAAAAATAATATGGCCTGCACGAGAGCTGTGCTAATGCTCATGTTGTTCTCCTTGGTGTTGGCACTGCCCACGACACAAGCATCTGGCACAGGATCAACTGCATGCTTCCGTTCATGCATGCAAGACTGCTTGCCCATACAGTACGTCACGGAGCAACAATGTGAAGATCAATGCAACATGGCATGCGAATCAATCCGAAAGCAACTGAAGTTTACATGATTTTAGGTTGTTGTGTTTTCAATGTAAGATGGAGAAGTATCGTCAGGAGGAAGATCTGTGCTTGACATCTTGAACAACAAATGGAATACTTTATATACCTTGTAAATGATAATCATCGCACGCCTCGTGAATATGTTTGATGTTTTTCGTTGTCTTTTTTAAACAAGAACCATCCAGATATACAATCGGCTTCCATGCAAGATGCCCATATAAGATTGCTTGTCAATGAGCTCGATACATTTTTTTTCGATTTTTTGGAGTCATTCTTCAAATCCATTGATCGCATAACTACACGTCCCTGCGTTGTAACAAAATTAGGCTACGACAACGAATAAAATAGATTTATAACAATGAATGTTATTTACTGCAAAATTATCTTTTATTAGTGTAATTTGCAACGAATGGCATATTGATATCTTCATATAGCAACAATTTTACTCCTTTCATGGATATCTATAATTATAAATCTACATCCTTATTGTATTGACCACTCTAAATGGGTCATTATCCCTTTTTTGCAAGAGACCCTACGGGAAAATGCTGCTAAGATTATCCCGCTAACTATTTTATATGACTATATGATGAACCAAAACAAATATATGATCTAAGTTCAGTATATATGATGCATATCCATGGTATGAAACTAAGGTGCGCCTCAATGCGCTAAGGTGAGGCGAGGCAGTGCGAAAGAACCTCAAGGTTCCCGCCTTGGGTCTTTTGGTTGAGGTGAGCGCCTCACACAGTTGAGGCGGGCACCTCGCTCTCCTTGGATTTTAAGGCTTTTAAGGCCCGAAAAATAACATCCCCTTAATTTTTTTATATTAATTAGATATGTTGTATATTAGTATATCATTATTAGTAACTTACGATCATATTGTACCATGGAGTTTATATATTACTGTCGTAAAATAGATCCTGGATGCATACATATCCGTATACCTGTATAGAAATTTTTTCAGGCTAGTCGAAACACATGAGGGTAGGAGATATCAGACAATTCTTCAACTGGATTCAACAAAATAAATGGTTAGGACTCAACGCACATTAACACGTATTCTTGTTATGTTTTTATGGTTGTATTATAATATTAAAATGTCTAAATACATGCATATATATAAAAAGAATACACGTAAAAAATAATTATATATTTAAAATAATAAAATTCAAAATTGGGTAAAGCTCGACTAAATCTGATTAGTCGACTGAATGACACGAATAATTATATATTTTTTGTTTTTTCAAATCTCGTGCATAACACTGCATATAACCCCAAACTAATGTTCATGTACATGTAGTGAGTAGGTCTTTTACGAAACCTGTCGTGTTGCTTTACAAGAACCAACCTACTTAATCATATTTATTTACATCTCACATTGAATATACATAATCGCTCATGCCCTTGTTCCACAATAAAATCTCTTTTCAAGCATGTACGATTTTTTTATTGTTGCACAACTTATTGACAAAATTACTTTGGCTCACCTAGAAGGACTATTGTTGTATTACGCGTGTTAGATGATTACCCCACAATGAAATCCGAATTGAACCACTAAAAACCTCAACGAAATATCAGATCCAAGCCAACCCATATAGTGGAGAGGTTGATTTTAAGGAGGGTGAATAATCAACAACCACTTCAATAGAAGTTACGAGAACGGAATTTGATCAAAAAAATCAAACCAATCATAATTATCAAGAAGATTGGAGGTAACTCTTATACATTAGACATGACATGATGATTCAATACTTTATGGACACTTAAAGTTTTCTCCCGTATGCATTACCTATAATTTTAGTTCAATGACATTTGCTAATGTTCATGCATTATTGACGACATCCTAAAAACCTGCAAAACTTTTATTTACAAGAGTTTCTCAGTGGATTTTTTCCATGTTAGACCGAATGTCGACTTGAAGGGAGATCGTGGATCTACAAATACGATTTAAAATAATGTTTTTTATTCATTTTTTACATAAAAATAATGAGTTGCGTTACTAGAGAGTGAGATTTTTTTTCTTTCTTTTTCTTCATTCAAGACTAATTATAATTTTGAGATAACAGGAGCAACTGTGCCCGATATGAAAAAATGGGCATATAAAAGAGCAACGAAAGAGAAGATAATGCAAAAAAATGCAAGTTACAAATAAAGTATCTAATTATACCTCAATGTCTAATTAAAAGCATCATTTTTTAAATGTAATAAATATGGTATCAAACTTCGACCTTTCTGTGAACCTGAAAGGACTGTGGAAGGATAGAAAGGCCCATATTTTAGACGAAAGAAATTCATATTCTTTATTGTTGCATAAAAAAATCATTCTCTATTGTTACATAAAAATATGAGGTCTCCCTTGTTGAAAACCCCCGCTAAGCCCTTCACTTGCTCGGATCTCTCTCCAACCGGTTTCTCCTCTTTCCGTTCTCGTCCGCCATAATCCAACGCCGCCCCTCCGTCCCGCTCATCCGCACCCCCTCCTCTGATCTCATCACCACAACCGCCCATCGTCGTCGACTCTCCACCCCCCGCCTGCCACCACAACAACCACCGCGCCCCGCCATCGCTCCATCCCTACCGCCCCGACCCCTCTTCTTCTCAGGACCTCCTCAATCTGTGGTATTTGTTGCACTTCATTTTCAAAATCTGATTTTGTATTGCACTCTCAATGTATTTTGGCTTATGGTGAAGCAAGATAGAACTAATTCCTTTGGATTAGTTTGCACTTTGCATATCATTCACACAAGTCACACATATTAGATTAACAAATTGGCGATTGTTCTAATTCTGCACTTTGTTTGCGTTGGAGTTCCATCAGCAGCAGCCGGCCATGGGGAAATCAGTTCAGGTCCACAAGCCCCACAAGACGCGATTCGCATCCAAATCCACTCGTCACCTCCACCGCGTCTCCCAGACTGGTCCGTATCATCTTCATCATCTCACCGGTCTGTCCAATTTCGGCCTGTGCTTCTTATCTTTTTTTTGTGGTGGTGCAGATAAGGTTCGGGCGGGGAAAGATCAGAAGAATCTCAAGGGTGCCAAAGCTGCTCGAATCCAACAAAACAAGATGGTACGTTTTCATCTTTGCATTATGTTCTTTTGCAATGTAAATTATTAAGCATTTATCTACTGTCTTATTTGAGGGACTGGGACTTCTAAAAGAAGAAATAGATATCCGACATTTAAGCGATATCTATAGGTTCAATTTCCATAGGTTTTTTTGTAGAAACACGGAAACCAACCAACTATGCAAATAGAACTCCCGTTGAACTCATGAAAAGGAGTTACAAAACTTTATTCCATTGTCTCCAAGTGGACCAGAGAGCCTCATGTGATCTTCTTTTGATCTACTTGGTCCTATCCGTTCTCCTGAATCGTCGTCCATACTAGATAGTAGATAGTGCATAATGGATGTTAGCAACTTGTAGTCTTCATCCCTTCAAGCCTTTCAAATTTGCACCCTCAAAATTGAGTATCACAGCCCGCAGAAGTACTTTGTCGAACACGTTCCACACATTTTAAATCCAGTAGTACTGTTCTCTGATGCATATGATAAGACATGTTCTATGAGTTATTTGAAATTATTCGAGCCCAAACATCAGCCACCTGCTGGGCAAACACTCCCCTTCCACTCCAAACAAAAACTCACGGCCACACCCTGCAAAAAAAGTGCTAAAAGCCCTGCACTCAAAGGCAAGTGTCCCACAAACAGATGAATCGTACCTCAAGAAAAAAGATCCAAGCAACAGGAGCAGTTCCGCCTCCAGATGCCTGCACCAACTCCATGGCCTGTAGGAAAACTGGGGCAGGTCCTCTTCAATCTGACACAAATCCAGATGCAAGAACTACTCTGAGATAGGTCCATATCGCATAAATAAAACCCAATTTAAACAACCTCTGCAGCAAAACCACCAAATCTGGAAAGGGCTGCCTCTCCAGATTGCCAAGAGGAAAAACCCCTGCTCTAAATCTTGCAAATATGATCCACCATATATATCTTCACAGTGACAAATCCCATGCGCCGACTGTCCTCAGATCTTCCAACAATATCAGAAGTCAGAAGCTCAGTTGCCCAAGTACTAAAAATCTCCAAAAAAATGGGGATTCCTTGATTCTTGATGAAAATATGCGAAAGATGGCTTTGATTGAAAACCTGCATTCTGTGATTTTTTGCAAAAAAAATAGTGCGCGGGTCGGACACTATTTTCTTAATGATACACACACACTCACATTAGTTTTTTGAATAACTTATTAGGGTTTGTTAAAAACTTAAAATTCTGTTTATTTTTTTACCTTTGCTTTGAAATCCCATCACTTTTCTATAGAAATGATCTATTCGGACATTGAAAGTATAGAATATTTCGAGTTAGACCAAAAATTTTTTGAGTTAATGCTTTTTTTAGATTGCCTCTACCTATCATCTATCTCCCTTTTTGTGGGATTGTACCCTTCATCCCCTATCTTCTCTCCACCTAGGAAGCTAGTAGTGCCTATTCTCTCTTTTCCATCTATCACCATATTCTGGTTGCATCATTTGGAATTTTTTTTATATTGGACTATATCTACACTTGAGATTGCTTTGTTTGTAATCGGTTGGATACTTTATTTTATTTGCATATTTAAAGTTTAATTTTTGAGAAAAGATGGGATGAACCTCCTTTAGAGGCCCATCCAAATCTTTAAACTTTAATGCTCATCACTTTATCCAACATTGTGTTATAATGGCCCTAATATACTAATCACGTGCTTTGAGCAAGCCGTCGATGATTGCACCCAAGGTTGCAAAACCCTAGTTGTTGTATAGTCAATTGTTTCACAAGACACCTGATGAACTAGTAGTTGGATGATTAATCGGATGTAGTCAGATTTAATTAATTTTGTATTTTTTTAATTATTTGACTTAATGTGGGAAAAGGCTTTGTTGTTGTTGTGTATTTTTTCAATTATTTGTGATAAAATCGGCAACTGTCAAGTGAAAAACCCCGAGAACATCAAAGTTATTATTCCGTGTTGAATTTTTCTTTCCTACAATTTCAATTCTTGGATAATGCCTTTTCTGAATAATGTGCATAGATGCGTGATAAGAAACGAGCTGCAATAATGAAGGAGAAGAAGTCAACTGGGGCATCGAGTCCCCGTGTTATTGTAAGTAGTCTTGTTTATGTTGGATGTGTTGCAAAGTTACATTTCACATGTACTTGTGTATTTCTTTAATACCATTGTATTTATTCTTATTGTATAATCTAGTATTGTTATGTATCTGCCTTTTTTCCAATTGATTGTTCGTACCTTTCCTGTCTTATGTTACAATCCAGCAAGGAGCACTTTTTCGCAGATTGTAGGTTTTAGTTAAGAATACGTTGATTTCCAGGAATCTCATATTATTTATCTTTCAGCTTTCCAGTTCTTCTTACTCAAATGCACCATCTAAATTTTAAAGGTCTGTTGGGATTTGCTTTCTGTTTTGTTAACTTGCAGTCTGAAGTGTAGTGGTGGTTCTCAGGCCTATGTCCCTACGTTTGTGAGATTATTATTTAGAATTATATGTTTGATTCATTAAAGTTGTAACTACCTGTTAAAGGGAAAATTAGAATTACGTTTCACGAAGCCCTAGAGCTCTCTTATATAGGAGAAAATCTCTATGGGAAATTTACATACGATAATCATGAAAAATAAACAAATATAAATAAAGCCCACACGACATAAGAATCTCAACACTCCTCCTCAAGCTGGAGCATATATATCTATCATGCTCAGCTTGGAACAACAACGATGGAAGGGCCCCTCGCTAGAGCTTTGGTGAACATGTCTGCAATCTGATCCCTTGAAGCAACGTGCGTAGTAGAGATCAATCCCTTCTGGATCAAGTCACGAGTATAATGACAATCTACTTCAGTGTGTTTTGTTCTCTCATGGAAGGATGAATTATTAGCAATGAACATTGCTGCTTGATTATCGCATTTGATGTGCATGGGAAGAGGAACCTCAACAGCTAGGTCAGTCAGAACAGATTTAATCCACATCATTTTTGTACTCCCTTGGGCCATAGCCCTATATTTTGATTCAACACTAGATCGAGCAACAACTGTCTGTTTCTTACTTCGCCATGAGACCAGTGAACTACCAACAAACACAATGAAGCCTGAGGTTAACTTCCTATCCTTAGGACACCCAACATAATCCGCATCTGCACATCCAGTAACTGCGAGGGATGTATCCCTTCTGGAAAGAAGGCCTGCCCTTGGAGAAGATTTCAGATATCTCAAAATCTTCACCGAAATTCCACCAAAATTCCACCGAAGTTCTTTTTCTGGGCTTACCGAAACGAAACCGAAATCCGACATTTGAGGCATTGCTTTCAAATCCTCAATTGCATCTTCTAACGCTTGCTAGTGTTCGAAAAGTCGGCCCAGGCGACTGCATATGCGGAGGCAGTCCCCCTACCGCATCGAGTATGCTATACTTGCTCAATATGCAGGTTATGGAGTATACTCGGCCGAGTAATCCGCATATGCGATCGCATATGTAATAGATGTAATTCTCTGCTCCTCCGTCACTTTCTTGACTTCGATAAGGGTTGCTCCTCCGCCATCTTTCTCCTCTGCCAAGGTTTGCTGATTGCTCTATTTAACCCTAAATCTCTCTATTTTTAGATTCAATATCAACAACTTTATTTTTTAGACTCTCCAACATCAATTCTATTTTTTTATATTATCTCATAACTGCATGAATATAGAATAAATTACATGTGTTTATCTAAGATCTTTTATGGGATAAAATGAATATAGATGTCGGATTTGCATGTAATTTTATAACTGCACAGGACAAATAACATATATTTAATTTAAATAGTAGATTTTTTAAATATTTGACTTTGAGTAGACAAGTACACCATTTATTAAAGTACAAAGGTTCATGGTTGTATTTACTAACTAGGTTACACTTCTAAAAAAATGTTACCTTCCAATTTGGACAATGATATATACCGCTTTTTCTATCTTCAATCAATTTACAACGTTTTTTACTCTCTCCGTCGCTAACTTAAAATCTTTATTTTTTTTAAAATGGATGACTTTTGGAAATGCTCTGGTTGATATCACATTGTAGAAAAAAGTCTTCACTTCATATTTCTTTCATGTCATATTTTTTTAAACATAAATATCTAATGTTTGAAATTATTATTATATTTTAATTATTTTAAAATTAAAACAATAGAAGCCGTATAATCTGCATATACTTCCGCCTACCCTCTTACTTGATCCAGACCGCCTGACCGAACGAATACTGCATACCGACTTTCTAAATCTTGATGCTTGCTATTTGGGGAATTTGCAACTTATACTGTTGGATCTTAAATGCGTGGCTTGAAATATCACGATATATGAGTATCATCGAGGAAGGGGTTTTGATATTCACCTATATGTCGTTCTCCAACGAGATATACTATATTAGTATGTACCGGTCGAAATTAAATTTTTTGCAACGTATCTTTCCCGGGTACCAGTCCCGATACCCGGGAAGGCACAATGCAAAAATTCAACTGTCTAGTGGTAGAGCAGTGTGCCTACCACCTAAAACACGAGGGTTCAAATTCCCCGTGAAGAAGGTTGCGTTAGGTAGCCGGCAACCAACGTAAAAAAATCATCAGATCTTTCAGTATGGATTTGAGAAGAATCCATGTTGTCGACCCTCGATACCGAGGAAAGATACACTGCAAAAATTCAATGATCTAGTGGTAGAGCAGTGTGCCCACCACTTAAAAGACCATGATTCAAATCCCCCCGTGAGGAGGATTGCGTTGGGTAGTCGACAACCAACGTAAAAAACTGTCGGATCTTTCAACAGCGTGGACCCAACGGATATGGCCGAATTTTAGTTAAATTTTAATGGTCAATTTTATTTACGTTTATTTAGATTATCGTTTCTCTAATTAAATAATTGAGATCGCCTGTGATCTCCAACATTTATTCGTAGATTTGATTTTAAATTTGGTCGGTTAATTAGTTAGAGTCCAATTAGGATAAATTAGTGGTCAAATTAAATTAGTTTTCTATTTTTGTAATGCCATCCCTCCTATATAAAGGGATGAGGGTCCAGTATTTTTATTCAGTTCAGTGATAATTAAAATTGAGATTTATTCTCTATCTCTATCTCCTCTCCTTCTCCTTCCCCACGTGGTCTTCATGGTTCTTCTTCTTCAACCCCTCGTTACCGACGAGTTTTTCTTCTTCTCAACCTCTCCGTTTCTCCACCGATATTCCACCGCCAATTTATTTTAATTATCAATGTCGTCGCCGAATCGCATTTGCGTCAATTGGTATCAGAGCATGGCCTACAGATCGTCCTCACGATCTGACGATCCGTACAGACATGCGCGCCGACACCAACGTTCGTGGGAGTGGAAATGACAAGCCAAAGAATTTTACAAACAGGATATGGACGCACAACGTGAGATCCATATTGCCCAATCCAAAGTTCGAGAGATAATGGCTAATCTCAAGGCTATGTGCGCCCAATCATTGCCTCCAACCCCCGACGTCGTTGACACGAGTTGTGACGAAGAAAACTCCGCTGTGGAGGAAGTTTCGGTTGCTGTCCAGATCATCCCGGAAGAAAGAAGTGCCGATCTGCTTGCTGCCCCGGTGATTTCAGACTTGAAAACCCCTCTGAAGTCGACCCCGGCACCGCCCGCGGCTTCCTCGCTGGACGCCTCCGCCCCGGCATCCGTTGAGGTACAATTCCCAGCCCTCGCGGCCGTTTTCTCCACCCCTGAACCACCGGCAGCCCCTCCCGCGACCCCCAAACCCCCCCGATAACCTCTCCCTCGCCATCCTTCCTACGCCCCACCCACGCCTCACCACCCAGGGCCGACCCAACCAGCCCCGCCATCATCCCGCGCCCTCCCTCCTCATCCCGCAATTGCCAACCCCGCCTCTGCGTCGACCTGCGCCACCGCCTTCCCCGACCTCGCGACCTCACCCCATCTCGCCCCCCTCCCTCTTCCCAACCCCATCAACGCCTCACCTTCCCCTCCCGCCACAACCCATGCCCAGCCGCCGAAACCCCCTGCCCCAGCAAACCCTCCCGCCACCCCCGTTGTCAACCCCACCTCTCTCCCCCTTCCTTTCATCGACTCCAGCCTGCACTCCCGCAACCCTAACACCTTCGCCTACGCCGCCCTTTCTCCCTTCTCACCCCCAATGCCAATCGCTCCCCTCCTCTCTTCCCTACAGCCTGCGCGAGTCCACGCGACCTCGCCCTCATCCCTACAGCCTGCGTAAGCCCACGCGACCTCGCCCCATCCCTACAGCCTGCGTGAGTCCACGTGACCCCCTGCGCGACCGCATCCACCGCCATCCCTACAACCGCTCAGAGCCCCGCGCGCGATCCTCTGGGCGTCGCTTTCCCCGTGCCTCGCGCCGACTCCACCGTGTTATGAAGAAAGGAGAACTGAAGTCCATTAGGGTTAACGCCCAGCCTTGGAAATTAGGGGACTAATTGGGGAAAATTACCTCAAGATTCCTTCTCAAAACGACATTCTCGGAAAGGCCTTTATTGAAGAGGTGCGAAAATTGCGCCCATGCCCCCGGCTGCGGAAATATTTAAAGAAGAGGGCTGTAAGTAAGAAATCAGGGGACCTTCCTTATCCAAATAGGACTAGGACCTTGGGTTTCCCCTATATAAGGACCCCATGGCTTCATTCTTTGGCCACATCTCCTTCCCTCCTCTCCTTGTGTCATGGCTTCACTATGGGTTCTCCGAAGGCCATGTTGTTCATGCCTCATCAATTCTTCGAACATCACAAGGAGGAGACAACAATCAAGAAAACGCCGCCGTTTGCGCCACACATGTTCTTCAACCCCGAAAGCTGCGCCCGCATATGGAGTCCGCCATTCGCCCCACACCAGTTCTTCCAGAAGATGGCGGAGCACGCAGATTCGACTTCCAAGCCTACATCAAGCAATTCGTCGGGAGACGAATTTTTAAAGCGGAGGAGAGTTGATGCAGCGTGGACCCAACAGATAGGGCCGAATTTTAGTTAAATTTTAATGGTCAATTTTATTTACATTTATTTAGATTATCGTATCTCTAATTAAATAATTGAGATCGCCTATGATCTCCAATATTTATTCGTAGATTTGATTTTAAATTTGGTCGGTTAATTAGTTAGAGTCTAATTAGGATAAATTAGTGGTCAAATTAAATTAGTTTTCTATTTTTGTAATGCCATTCCTCTTATATAAAGGGATGAGGGTCCAGTATTTTTATTCAGTTCAGTGATAATTAAAATTGAGATTTATTCTCTATCTCTATCTCCTCTCCTTCTCCTTCCCCACGTGGTCTTCACGGTTCTTCTTCTTCAACCCCTCGTTATCGACGAGTTTTTCTTCTTCTCAACCTCTCCGTTTCTCCACCGATATTCCACTGTCAATTTATTTTAATTATCAACGTCGTCGCCGAATCGCATTTGCATCATCGACCCTACCTAAAGTTGGAGAAATCTTTGTCATTTATTTTATCTTTCCTGGGCATCGGTTGATTTCAATCGATACATATATTGTTTATGCTTGTTCTGCTCAATATCACCATTTTTATTATTTTTAGTCGTTGATTTGTTCTAGATTTTGTTTATGTAGCTACTCTTGGATTTTAAAATACAAGATTTATATATTTTGTTCGAGATTTGTTCATACAGAGGGTTGTCCCTTTTTGACAATGGAGATGAAACAACTCTAAAATTGATCAAGGAAAGTTTGCATATATGTTGTACATGTTACTTCTTTAAAAAATATATTGTGCATGCTACTATATTAATATTTAGTAAATTAATAATTCATACTTAGTAAGTTTAGTAATATAGTGATACTGAATCATAGATCTGCTACATAGTCCAATAGGTGTTGATTTTCTTTAGTTCAGTTAGAAAATTTTGTTTCTAATCTATTTTGTATCATCTTATATGATTCAAAATTATGATTATTATTAATAATGTTTTCTCAAAAACTATATGTTGTCATGCTCATTTGCTTGTTTGTTTAATTTTCAATATAGTTGAACATTTTTGTCTATACATGAGATGAGATGTGATATAAAGATAATATGCTAAATGCATTTTCTTCGTCTCTAAGATGCTATTGTTCCTTCCAACATCTCTCAACAATCATCAGTCAACAAGCAACATTGACAACTACGATGCGTAATATGATGTGTATTCATGTGCTAAACACACCTTATTCTTGCATATAAGTGAGTATTTGTATTGTTTTCAGAAGATCTTACTTTGAAAAAAATCTCCTTTTTGCATCATTTATGAGATTTCCACCGATATCATCAATATATCCCAATATATCCCCTTTTCTAGGCAGACCGATACGAGAAAGATATTGATATTTCGAACCTTGCTTGAATGCTCTGGATATAGAAAACTAAGGATCTCTAACGAAGATCTCTGTGATGTTGCCACTGTATGGCGATTTATGCAAAAAGCTTCTGTGGAAACCGCTGCGATGAGTCTCTCTTAACGAGTGCCTCTACCATGGACCTTTCCTACACTGGCTCATACTCGGTAGTCCCTATGGATCTCTCTTTATAGAGCCTTTATAAAAGGTCTCTGACATACATGGTCCATATTAAGACTTCCGAACCGTACTCCATTAAAAGAGGTATGAAACAACGTGAGAAAACCCAAAGGACTATGTTTTCTATTCACTTTTCTCAGTAAATACATGGGCAATGTGGCTCTATTTATATCCCCGCCAACTTCGTCCCACCACTCATCCATGTTGGAGTAAACAACTCCCATTCATAGTGGTCTAATTATACAAATATATCAACACTCCCTCTCAAGTCGGAGCATGGAATATCCAGCTTAACCAATATGATACTCAACCCACTCAAACCATTTATATATGAAATACATCTGTCAAGCTCTTAATTGTATCTTCTCACGCATGTGATATGAGGAATTTGTAACTGATGCTCGGCTCTTGAATGATCTGGATATGGAATACTGAAAAAGGATCTCTCACACAAAGATCTCTGTAAATGCTGCTACCATATGACGATTTGAACAAAAGGGCTTCTATCATGTAAACCTATACCACGAGCCTCTCCCACGAGCTCAGAGAATATGATCTCTACTATGGGGTCCCTATGTTTTCTCTGTATTGAGCCATTATCATAGCTTTCATAGGTACCTGACATATATGCCGTACATTAAGTCTTCTCAAAATCACAAGTATGGGGACCACTTCAACTAATGTTTACATATGTGCAACTTACATTAAACAAGAGGGCATTCTCAGACACCCCTTATCTCCCATATCCGTATGAAAGATACACTATTCAAACTAAAAATTTTCCCCCCATTTTCTTATTTTTTAGCAACCACCTCTTTTTTCAATCATTTCTTCCTTTTTTTTTCCACGGTTGAATTTTTGTGCAACTTTCTTTCTTATTTGTTTCAGTTTTTTATCGTCCCTTTGTTTTTAGCACGCCCTTCCTTTTCCTTTGCAGAAACCTCATTTACATTTTAAATAAGAAGGTAGGCTCGTTTTCGAGCCTAAGAGACATTTAAATAAAGGAGGTAGTGAAATAAAGTAGACACTCCTATTAGGATCATGCTTTTTCTTCAATGATGGGATATGTTGCCACCTTTGCTTTCTTTCAACGTAATTTGACTTTTTTCTCATAACGACACTGATGTCACATTATGTTGTCGTCGTGCCATTTTCTTCAATGATCTGTACTGTTGTTTATCTTTTTTTACCCCCAGAGGAAGCAACTACTTTCCGTTGTGTTTAAGTTGCTTGAGATTCTTAGCACATGTGGAATTAAGCCCTCATCTTCTTTGGCAACAGGGTTTCCTATGGGAACACATCGACAACTTCATTGTCGCTAGAACCTCCGCCACTTACTTTGCTTTGCACTGAGCACATCAATAGCCACCATATCACCAGAATGTTGGTTTGCGTAGATCAACTTGGAACTTCGCCTCTTTACAAAACATGGCCTCAAATTTCAGCGAAATTTGATCGAATTTCTGTCGAATATCGATATCCAGTCGAAATCAAAATTCGACCGAAATGACCGAAATATGGGGGTCCTAGTACAAAAAATGACCGAAATTCCGTTCGAAATTCCACCGAAATTCCATCGAAATTCTGTTTTGGTCGATACCGAAATGGTGACCGAAACCGACATTTAGGGCCTTGGTACAAAAATCTTATGCGTTGATGCACATCAACAAGAACCTTGTCAAGCCTCCACCAATCTTCTTTGCTTCGTTATATAAATCCAATGGGTTGCTTTTTAATTACTATGATTAGTGCTATTGCTGTTGTGGATTTTGGTGCATGCATCTTATTAACATACATTGATACTGAATTTTGAACTTTGACAAAAAAATAATCTTTAGGGTTTGAGAACTCACAACATCTGATGTTGAATAGACCTCGAAGATCGAAGGCCATGTAAGCAATAAAAATCGAACTTCGAGAACACACCCAGAATTTTATTGCTTTTATATACTGTGAAAGTAAATAAAATTTATAAATACAGAATGAGAAAGACAAATAAACATGATTTTACGTATAATCCTGCTTCCTAAGGAGCAAAATGATACCATGGTAGAAAGCCAGTAAGGGATGTGTTTTCTATTTGTGTTTCTCAATAAGTACGTGGGAGGTGGGTTCTATTTATAGCCCCACCAACTCAGAAAGTCCTGTCAATCGTCTATTTTTTAGGAAAAAGAGGACGTCCTGTTGATAAGAGGCTTATATGTAACTTCTATATATTCACAATTGGAAAACAATTAGAAGGACCAAAAAGTCATTAAACTTTTAGCATGTTCAATTACATTTTCCACAAGTTCGTCTCCCCCAAAGATAGACCATTCCGAGCAGGCCACATAACCCGTAAGATGGTCGCGTCCACACTTTGATTGGACTACTACTATGTCCAAGGGCATCGAGAGGCTCCTTAAACTCGTTTCAATCAACAATCAAAATCCTTTCCACTAGCACTGCTGCCCACAACTTCCTAGCAATTGGGCATCCAAGGAATAGGTTTTCAGCATTCTCCTCTTTTACTGTGCATTGCTCACAGGTGCCATTACACCTAGGAAAGAACTATGCTCTTGTATCATCAATCATTAGATGGCTCCTCCTCAACAACTAAAGAATGATATGTATGCGCTACAATATCTTCTAACTCTACAAGTAGCTGAATCGAGCCTAGACCAATGTCTGATCCACAACCTCCAAACGGTAGAAAAGCTATATAAACCTTCTGCACTGTGAAATGTCTATCAGATCAAGACCAATGATAATGGAGCCAAATATTCCCCCTCCATCCGACAACTCCTGAAGCAACTGTAGGAAGTTCAAGTACTGTTGATCCGACAACTTAGTAGGAAAAGGAGGTATCCAACAACCGCCCTCCCAACAATATTGGACATAAACCTCAAAGTTAGGTGCTGGTGCAAAATGGTGTGGAAATTGAATATGCAATGGCCCGCCTAGCCCAATCATCTCGCCAAAAGTGGAAGCCACAACAATCACCTAACACATGCTTCTTATGCGACACCACATGCCTAAGCACTTTGCAAATTCTCGTTTATAAGTTGGAAGGCAAAGGTACACCAACATACTGTAACGAGGGATCAAAGGGGATTCTATTAATTTGGTGAAAACACCCGCAACGCAAATATGACCCTCCTCCCAAAATTAGGTCATCCACTTCATCAATAGTGCATGTTTCGTGGCCATGAGGTTGTGGATCCTCAGTCCTCCATCCTCCTCCAGCTTAATTGTTTCCCATCCCACCAAAGGCATCCCATCATTCTCCCCAGAAGAGGCTCAGAAGAACCATTTCATAATCGTCTCTAGTCTCCTCCTTACCCTTGCATGCAACATATATGTAGAAAGGAAAAACATCGTGATAGCCGACAAAATCTCCTTCAACAACACAAGATGACCACCTCTCGACATACATATAACACGACATGTCGACAACTTCTTCTCCATCTTCTCAACAACAAACATCCATTTTGACTGCCTCAACCTACTACTGCCTACCAGAGGCAAACCAATAAAGGTGATAGGAAGATCATCTCGCTGCATCTATAAAGCATACTTACAACATGCCACCTCTTCCTCGTTCATACTAAAAGCCACGAAAGCAGACTTTGCATGATTAATCTTCAGGCGGAGATGAAATTAAACAACTCAAGAATCATGGCCATCCCCTCTGCAGACTCCGATACCCAACAGTAAACAACCCACAACCCATTGTTTGTGCCCATCACCTTATTTGCTCGTGATGGCTACACTTATTGGAGCTCATCGTCGATGCACAACCATCCCAATGAGAATGCGACAATGCGTGCATTGTGTCCACCTTTGGGCCTTGGCATGAGCTCTTACTGCCTGATTCACCATGAACTATCACCACGTGCTCATGTATGGTTTTATTGGCCAGTTTGCTTTCTATTTTTACCAATATAAAAATATTTGTTAAATTTTTTGGGTGGACACCTTCTACGCAGGGTGCCATTCTTACATTTTATTTTTCTATTTTCAACCATATGAAGGAAAATATTACAAAATGGAGAGGAGCCTCTACTATTCTTTGTGATAAGAAATTCCCTTTGAAAATCAAAGGAAAGTATTACAAAGCAACCATAAGATCTGTTATGCTCTGTAGATCGGAATGTTGACCTGTGAACCTTAGACATATGTAGAGAATGACAGCAACATAAATGGAAATGCTAATGTGGGTGTATGACCATAAATGAAAACATCGGATTCGAAATGATGTATTTAGAAGGAAAGTTGGTGTAGCTACGAGAGAGGATAAGATAAGAGAAAACCGATGAAGATGGTTTGTTCATTTGCGTAGGAGGTCGATCGATGCACTAGTTAGAAGTTGCAAGATTTGGGTTGTTGCATTGGTTAAGAGAGGGCGGGGAAGGCCCAAGAAGTGTTGGAATGAGACTATCTGAAGGGATTTTAGTTGTTTGGATTTAAGCTCGAGAATGTCCCAAAATAAATCTGAATGGAGGTAAAAAATCAGGCTTCCATGACGCCATTTTGGAGGGAAGTGTTGAAGTCTTTCGTGTCAAATCTTGAGCTATTCAGACCGGTCTGTGGGAGAGGGGACAACTTCTTGTTTTGGGAAGATAATTGGACTGGGGCGGGGGCTCTCTGCTCTCGTTTCCCACGCCTTTATGCCTTGGCGGACAACAAGCATTGCTCGGTCATGGATTGTTGGGTGGATGGCTCCTGGTGGCCTACATTCTCCGCAAATTTCTCGGACCAAAGACTTGAGGATTTCTTGGTTTTGCTTGATGCATTGAGGGAGGTTGGGGCTCCTTCTGCAGGTAGAGATCATTGGTGCTGGAAGGATGGCTCTTTCTCGGTCAGGGGGGCTTATGGGGCAATTTCAAGACCGCCTCCGGCAAATTCAGAGCTGTTGAACATGGACTGTAACTCTATTTGGGATTCAAAGCCTCCTGAGAGAATTGGTTTCTTCTTATGGCTTCTTAGGAGAAAGAGATTGATGACGCGGGATCGCTGCGTCAGACTCTTGGGCGTGATTGCGAACAGATGCATCCTTTGTGATTGCGACATTGAGACGGTGGAGCACCTTTTCTTTTCTTGTCCTTTGGTTGCGCAGGTTTGGCATGAGGCGGATGTGGCGTGGTGCCACGTTGATCATTTCCAGGCCTTCTGGAACTCGCTGCACGTCAATAGAGACAGAACAAGGCGTGAACGGCTGTTTCCCTTCGTTGTTCTCTGGACGATTTGAAGGGGGAGAAATGATCTGCTGTTCTCGGGTCATAGGTTTTATAAGGAAAATGTGGGGTTGATGGCAAAAAGGTTGGTGGACGACTGGGTGCTATAACTTTTCTTTTCAGAGTTGCTTTCGTTTTTTGGGATGTATTAGCATTATCCATATGTAACTCTAATTTTGACAATCAATAAACTTTGAAAGGGCAGACACCATCGAGTGTTTCCCCCTCCCTTGCAGACTTTAAAAAAATCCAGGTAGCCGACCTTATTTAATTGTGGGGAAAGGCTTTGTTGTTGTTGTTTCAACCATCCGAAGGAACTCAAGGGTCTTTGTTGTGGGCTTACTATTTCGGTACAATTATAACTACTTTTTCCATTTGTTTAAATTTTCTCCTCCCTTGCATTCTTTATTGAATCTTTTTATTGTTGTTAATTAGTTGTATAGTTCTTTAAGTTTATTTTGCAGTGAACTTGAATGTTGTCTAGTTTGGTAGTTGATCTATGTTAGACATGATTAAATATTGTGCCTAACGCTGTCTTGCTTTTGATCTATTGTTGTCAGAATTTTACCTTTTCGATCTATTGGCATGCTGATCATTTTAGGAAATTATATCATCTTCTTTTGCGGACACCAAACTGTATTGCATTAGATATGAATGTTTCTCACAATATATAATTTGTTTGAATAAAAGTTCAACCCCATAGGTGAAACTTTAAAAAATGGCGAGAGAAAATCGAGGACCCATACTTCCTTTTTATACAGTCAGTTGTACATTTGTAGTTCATCTGAACAACAACCTTATAACACAAACTTTCTTTCTCTATATATCTGTATGTCTTTCAATGGACATCTGAATTTTAGTTTTTTATATCAGTTATGTCCTTTCGAGATATTGTAATATCAGTTATACCACTCCCTTTTTTGAAATATGAGACCAGCCCCTCACTTCTTCCAAATGACCAGTTTGCCCCTCGACTTAGTTGTCGTCCATCTCCATCCCAAACGGACGTTAACTTTGGGGACACAAGGCGAATTAGATAAACAAATGAGGTAGAAATGTCTTTCTTCTCCCTTTTCTTCGTCTTCTATCCACTCTTCCTCCATTCTCCTCCCCCTCAAGCCCTTCCTCCTCCGACCACCGCCTCCTCCACCCCTACCCCTCTAGCTCATCTTCTTCCCCCTCTGGCACCTCCTCCTCGTCCTCTCACCCTCTTTATCCCCCTCCAGCACCTCCTTCGCCCGCCCTCTTCCTCCCCGCAACAGTTCCTCCCCCTCCACCAATCCTCTTCTTCCCCCTCCAACACCTCCTCCCTCTTTGTCACCCCTCTTCCTCACACTCCAGCACCTCCTCTCCGTCCTCCCACCTTCTTTCTCTCTCTGCCATCCCTCTTTCTCCCCCTCCGACACCTCCTCCTTGTCCGTCTGTCCTCTTCCTCCCCGTCATGAACCTCCTCCCTCTCTACTGACACTCTTCCTCCCCTCCAGCACCTCCTCCTCCACTGTCCGCTCTCTTCATCTTCAAGCACCTTATCCTCCTCCTCCGCTCGTTCTCTTCCTCCCCCTCCATCACCTCCTCCCCTTCCACCCAAACTCTTCCTCCCCCTTCCCGCACCTCTTTCCCCTCCGCCCGTCCTCCTCCTTTCTTGTTCGTATCGATTGCTTTCGGCAAGTTGTTCTAGGAGAGTGAGTTGTTTCAGGAGATTCTGTCATCATCGAGGAGGAGGGGACGGTGGAGGAGGCGGTGGGGAGGAGGAGATGGGGATTATTTTTCCAGATACACCCCTCGTAATTATACCTTGATTTGATTAAATCATGATTTAGTTCAACTCATCGACGATCCGACTAACGGTAGGACAAATGATCATTGTGGAAGAAGTCAGGGGTTGAACTGATATTCTAAAAAAGAGGTTATAACTGATATTGCAATATCGGTTATAACTGATATTGCAATATCTCGAAGGGACACAACCGATAAAAACACTTATTTATTTATATACTTAGATCCTATTGGACAATTTGGACTTAACTTTTAAAACATAAGGTCAAAACATGTAAACTTTAGTGGTAAACTATTTGTTTATTTTTTAATTAGAAATTCATATATATTCCCATATACATCTTAATTGACTATGTTATCACTGTCTAAACAAATAAACTTACCACATTCTTGAACCTTAAAGGATGGTGATAAGAGAGAAAGGGAAGAGAGAGAACCAAAATAGCACGGACAAGATAAGAAGCCAAAGGCTGATCAAATTTCTCATTTTGGTCTATCCTTTCTATCGCAACGTGCCCTTAGGAGCTTTTTTGTGACATCTAACTCCCTTACAGTGAAAACAAGTGAATTTTTAGTGGATCCAAATAAAATTAAATTATAGCACCTTAGCACTCCCATTAGAACACTTTTCAGACTCCTAGTAGATGACCTTGGTAGCGAACTAATTGATGTTAACTCAAAATGATGTGAGTTTAAATTGAAGATTTAAAAAATAACATTATAAATGTGGCAAATTCTGGGTTGTGTCAAATACGCATTTTTCAATTTGTTCATGATAAAGTACTGACTGCCACCACTCTCCATGACCGTTATGTCCAGTAAATTGTGAAATTTAGTAAGATTTTTTTGGCTTAATTCTGCTAATGACATGACCTGAACCTGTTTCTTCTGGCTGTGACTTTTCTTATAATATTCTTTTTCATCTCTGGGCATTAGCAAGTTGCAGAAAATCTGGAGATGTTAGCTATCACATTTTCGTCTTTTTGAAAGCAACTTTTGCTTCTCTTTTATTCTATTTTTTTGAGAATGACCTTTGACTCTTTAGTTAAGAGCGCTTGTTGTTTTTATTTCTCATCTGCAGGTGCTTTTTGGGCTATCTGCAACCATAAACACCAGCTGCGTGAAAAATGACCTTTTGGCATTATTAGTTCCCGAGGGGCATAAAGAGGCCTCCTCAACAGTGGCTTCTTCCCAGTACAAAATCAGAGTTACAGTATGTATATATAATGGGGTTTTCCCCATACAGGAGCTCTTTTTACCTATCTGTAAGAAACTTGAGTGAAAGATGCTTAAAATAATTTAGTAAAATTTCTTGTCCTAACAATTTCAGCACCAACATTATTTGCTACGCATAGCTAATTAAATAATAACCCTTCCAATTTATTATGTGGCTTTTTCATCACAGGTTTATATAATTGGCACAGTACGCTATCCACTAAAACCACAAGTTATCCAAATACTTTCTATTCAAATCTTGCAAATAGCTGTTGTTGAAGACAAAGCACAACAAAACATAATCAACAACAACAAAGCCTTTTCCCACATTAAGTAGGGTCAACTAAAATTGGTGAAACCTTCTTCCACTTTAAGTAGGATTGGCTACATGGATTCTTTATCAAATCCATGTTGAAAGATCCGACGATTTTTTAGGATGGGGCTACCTACGCAAGTTACGCAACCCCACAAGGAGGGATTCGAACCGTGGTCTTTTGGGTGTTAGGCACACTGCACTACCACCAGATCTTTGAAGCGGGTACAACACAACATAATATTATTTTTTTTACCAAAACACCTAATCCACACCGTCCTTGCAATACATGTATTTTCTTGTCGATTCTTGTTAACCCTCCTTATGGTTACTTCTCTCATAACATTCTATACGCGACTAAACATATTGTCCTTACATAATAAATGACAACACATACCAACTCAACTCGACACACACTTCTCTAGTTACTGATATTGATAGGGATACATCTCTGTCATGTGGCTCAACAATAGGAATTAGATGGCTCTAATCTAGAATAATGATGATTTGGGCACCTTAATAGTAACAAGGCTATTAGAGTCATAAGCATTGTTATGAATCTCATCTTGAAGATCTCCGAATTGCATCATGTCTCCTTAATGGAAGATTGAACGGATTATGGCATAATCCATATGAAGATCACAAAGATAGACCCCCACTCATAGTCTTGTAGAGACCTCGAGATGGGATGCTAATATGCTATTATATGGAAACTTGGAAATAAAAATATGACTTTCATATAAGGGGTTTCGAAAAGTGGGTTCTCTCATTGGCATCACTAAGAATGTCTTATTGGGGACCATTATCGAGGGAGCATGTAGTTTGAATCTCATTTACATAAACATGCATGAATCTCTTTCTAGATAACTCAAATAAAGATAGGGTCTAAAAACTCTACTCTACTATGATACTCTCCGTTTTCCGCATACTTTTCGGAATCCAGCCAAGTGGAAAAAGAAACAATGGCGAAGACTTCTCCCACTTTAAGTAGGATCAGCTGCACAAATTCTTGCTCAAATCCATATTGAAGGATCCTATCTTTTACGCTGTCTGCCAGCTACCTAATGCAACCCCACAAGAGGGATTTGATCCGTGATCTTTTGGATGGTAGCCACACTGCACTATCACCGGACCATTGAAGTGGGAAAAGAAACAACCTGAGTAAATATTTTCATTTTTTGTTTTCTGCTGTTCTTCCTTTTTTATAAGTATTTAGTCTCTTCTTTCTCCTTTTTTGGTTATTTATCCTTTTCTTTTCTTAGCCGTTTTTTCGTTGATGTGTATTTTCTTTCTTCCATTTTTGTTTTACAAGTAGTTATGACCTTATTTGACCCCAAAAAAAGCGAAAGAATGAAAGTTGTTGGCCGACATCTTGGTGCATAAAGAACATATCCGAACGAACCAAAGTGGCATGTTTACTTTCTCCTCAGCTCCATCAAATGAGAGTAGTGTTCGCCGTGTCCCCTCGTCGCCTCCTTGATTTCTCTCGTGCTTTGTTATTGCCTCATGGCTTTATGACTGCTTCTCTGGCAGCTGCTTGAGGCTTAGTGTTCTCATGATGATAAGGCTACACCATCATGGTTTTGGGCGGTGTCGGCCAATGGCAAATGGGCGTCCCTTTGTTTCTTCTTCCACTTCTGAAATAGTCCCCATAGGGGTTTTGCCCCTTATCCGGGACCGTAATCGGCATTGCTATCTCTTTTTTAGTAAACTAATCACCACAACGATGCTCCTCATTGTAATGATCTTTTGGGGCTTTGCCTTTAACTTCTTTTTTACTGAGTTGTATGACTTTCGTCGCTTTTAGGCGACTTTTTGCGTCTGATTTCGAATTGCAATGTGATCCATGGTCCCACCTTTGCTGCTACGCTGTGATCTAAAGACTCATGACGTCAACCATTTGGACAATCGAACTTTGAAAATTTTGAAAAATGTAAAAACAAACCTTCAATCAAAGTTCTAAAACCGACGTACTTTAATTCCATGTTGAAATTGAAAATAGAGATATAACATAATAAACACAAATAGCAAAAGCCATTTCAATATGGTTCATGATGATATGGATGAAATAATCTATTCCAGGTAGAATAAATTGGCCTAATATTCGTTTTATGTCATTTGTTCTTCTTATTGAAACCCATAGTACAGTGCCATATATATAGGCCTCATTCACACCCAACTCTTTCAAAAATTTGAAGTGATGCATGCCTAAATACATGACCCCTACTGTGCAATAGTTGGATCTTTCATAAGATCCTGTTACCCAATTGAGTCAATCTTCTCTATTTCTACCATGGTCAAAATCAGTGAATTTATTCCGTCTTTCTATCCACTGGCCTTGTTTCACATTCTTGCGGCTTTATAATGCAGCGAAAACCTAAGGCAAGAAATGGTTCGTAATGTTATTTCCTTTTCCTTGTTTCTTTTCATCAAATTGAAGGGACACATTCATATTGCAAAGATGCTCCTTTTAGTCCCAGGGATATGCCTCTTGATTGGGATTGGCTCTATTTAATTACGTCAAGGAATATTCAAGAAGATATTTTTGAATGAAATTATTTTGATTTAGTCATTTGTTTTACTTACGATTTTAAAAAGCGACGCCTCGAGGTGCAAAGGCATATACCTCGAGGCGAGGCGCGCCAGAAATGCCTCAAGGCGCACGCCTCGGGTCTGGTTCGTGAGGTGTACATCTCAGCTTCGTCAGAGGTGCTCGAGGTGAGGCGAAGGCATGCGCCTCACCGGAGCTGCCCTTGATTTAATTTTTCAATCACGTGCAAAGCATGTGACCCAACTTACACCCCAAAACAGAAACCGAATGGGATTTCTTTCTATTCGAAACCCCATCGCCCAGGCCTCTGGAAGTCGAAGAAGGGCGACGTCGCTCCCCAACCCCATCGTCAGTGATCGGAGCTGCCACATCCTCCTTTTCCTTTGACGAAGGCTACTGCAAGCTCCACTGAGAAGTGTCGCCGCCTCTACAACAACTACTTTTTTGCTTATTTTAGGGTTTTCATTTTCACCGAGATTTTTTACATTCGCTTCCTCTTTACAATAGTCGTCACGAAAACCTAGAAAAATCAAGCTAAGAGAATGCTAATAACAATGGATGGCGGTACACGTGCTTGTTCAGTAGGGTGTACATTATAGGGTTCGTTTGGTTGCAGGGTTGGGCAGGGTTGGGTTGGGTACTATTCACAGGGGTACCCCCTCCTCACAGTTTACTATTCACCCAACCCACCCAACCCAACCCAACCCTGCCCAACCCTGCAACCAAACGGAGCCATAGTGCATTTGACATATTCATATACACTAGTCTTAAAAAATGCAACCCTACTCTTTGGTCAACATATTAAAGTTGAATTTCCCAACTAACATGTTTATTATCGTCTAGTCCTTCAGTGAACTATACAACTAAAAACTAAATATTGACTTGACAATGCTACCTACTTATCGAGAAAAAGTACTGATTTCATGGTCTTTTCCCTAGATAGGTTGGGTGATTCATTGATTTAATAACTTTATTCATAGTTTAATTACTTTTGTGCCCTTACTTTTGTGTTACCGTGTAAGTTGTAGATATGGGAATGAAAGGACAAAGTTGGGGAAGATCGGATCCCGGATGGAGATATTGCTGAGAACTTGAAATGGATGAGCATCACAAAGGGAAAAACTATGTATATGTCGAATGTAATTTTTGTTTGATGAAGATCACCGATGGGGTGAAGCGACTAAAAGATCCTTTTGCAAAGACACACAAGAATGTGAGAGCATATCCAAGCGTTCCCATTGAGGCTCAACAAGAGATGAAGATGTTCATGGAAAGGAAGGGTAATGAGAAGAGAAGAAGATTTGAAGAAATGAAAGAGATTTGTCGAGTTGGGATGCAATGGCCATCAAGAGGTGATGAAAATCAACCGTCATAGAGAGCAATGACATATTCTAGCTATGGTAAGCAAACTTGAGGACCGATGGATTTTTTTATTGAGCAAAGAGGTATGGGTACTAGTGCTTCAGATCCTCTCACACAACTCACTTTGAATGCTAGTTGGAAAAAAGGCGAGAGGATGATTGCAAGAACATTGGGAGATTTTTTTTGAGAATTCACTGTCATTCAACACAACTAATAGTTCTTCCTATCCGACAAATGAAAGAGATTTGTCGAGTTGGGGTGCAAGGGCCATCGGGAGGTGATGAAAATCAACGGTCACAGAGAGCAATGACAGATTCTAGCAGTGTCAAGCAAACTCGAGGACTGATGGATTTTTTTATTTCACAAAGCGGTATGGGTGCAGGTGCTTCAGATCCTCCCACACAACAACTCACTTTGAATGCTAGTTGGAAAAAAGACAAGAGGGGGATTTGCAGGAGCATTGAGAGATTTTTTTGAGAGTTCACTATCATTCAACATAGCTAATAGTCCTTCCTATTTGACGATGATGACCGTTGTATGCGGTTATGGTAGGGGTTTCAAGCCACCGACATTGCATGAACTACGAACTTGGATTTTGAAGGAAGAGAAGCATGCCACAACCAACCTTGATGAAGCAAAGGCTTCTTGGATTGTTGAAGCAAAGGCTTCTTGGATTGTCACTGGTTGCAGTATCATGTCTTACAATTGTACGTGCACGAAAGGATGCACATTGATCAATTTTTTTAGTGAATAATCCCAAAGGCACTTTCTTCTTGATGTCAATTGATGCATCTGACCAAGTTCAAGATTCTCAAATGCTTTTTAAAGTGCTTGATGAAGTTGTTGAGGAGGTTGGAGAGAAAAATATTTTCCAAGTGATAACAAACAATGCCTCAGCTTATAAGGCAGCTGGACAAATGTTGATGGAAAAGAGGATGAACCTTTATTGGACACGTTGTGCAGCGCACTGCATAGATTTGATGTTAGAAGATATCCTCAAATTACCTCTTCATACATCAATGTTCAAGAAAGCAAAGGAAATAACCAATTTTGTTTATGCTCATGCTTGGGTTTTAGTGATAGTGAGAAAATTTGCGGGTCGTGATTTGGTGAAACCCGCTGTTACTCGATTTGCCATTGTATTTCTTACTTTGCAAAGCTTGTTTAGAGTCAAGGATTGACTTGAATCCTTCTTCACTTCAAGAGCATGGAAGAATAATTCTTATGTAAATAGACCCTTGGGGCAAAGTGTGTTGAACATAGTTATGAATAACAAGTATTTTTGCCCTGGTGTTGTATATGTTCTGAACACCACGAGACCCTTGGTATTAGTTTTGAGATTGGTGGATTCTGACAAATATCCACCAATGAGGTTTATATATGGAGCCATGGACATGGCCAAGGAAGAGATAGCTCATAATCTAGAAAACGATGAGATCAAATACAAGATTATTTGAGATATTGTGGATAGTTGTTGGGATCGTCAACTATACAAGCCTTTACATGCTGCTGCTTATTTTCTCAGTCCCCACTTTCATTAACTAATATTCTTGAATCACCTAGAGATCAAAATGGAACTGTTTTCATGCATGGAGAGATTGATCGTCAATCAAGCTGTGAGGGCAAAAGTGGATTCTCAACTTGATTCTTTTATGAATGCCAAGAGTTTTTTTGGATGGGAAAATGCAGTAATGTAAGGAAAACAAGATGTCCATGTAAGCAATATAAAAAATTTTAGAGAGTTTTGCATATTCTTTAACATTGCTACTAAAATGTGTTGACAATTTTCAGTGATTGGTGGAAATTGTTTGGAGATGAAACATTTGAATTGACATCATTTGCGATTAGGGTTGACTTGTAGTGCTTCTGGGTCTGGATGTAATTGGATCTCGTTTAATCAAGCAAGTGGTTAAGAATTTTATATTTCTACGATATTGCTTTCCTTTCATTATAAACCTTATATATTTCTATATAGGTCCATACAAAGAGAAAAAATCTCTTAACACAAGCGAAGCTCATTGATTTGGTTTACATCATGTTCAATCTCAAATTGAAATATAGGGAATTAAGAAAGAAAACAATAGAAGATCGCTTATGTTTGGATGATATTGACTCCGATAAGGAATGGATTTCGGAAGCCCAATATAGTCTTGAGGCCTATCAGGAGCTTGATGCAAGCATACCCCTTGAGGATGATTCTATTGAGGAGGAAGGAGGTGAAGGAGCTCGAGTCACTCGACAACCTCGACGCAAAAGGAAAGGAAAAAGCACGATAAAGGTGCAATACGAAAAGAATTTTCAATACTTTGTTGCAATCAATTTTTTAAATAAATAATTGACAATCAAGTAAGTGGTTAAGTATTATATATTTCTACGATATTGTTGTCTTTTTATTATAAACCTTACATATATATATATGTCCATAAGAAGAGAAGAAATCGCTTAACACAAGCGAAGCTTAATGATTTGGCTTACATCATGTTCAATCTCAAATTGAAACATAGGGAATTAAGGAAGAAAACAATAGAAGATCCCTTTTGTTTGGATGATATTGATTCTGGTGATGAATGGATTTCAGAAGCTGGACATGGGCTTGAGGCCTATCGGGAACTCGAGGCAAGTATATCCCTTGAGGATGTTTCTATTGAGGATGAAGGAGGTGAAGGAGCTCGAGTCGCTCGACAACCTCGCCGTAAAAGGAAGGGGAAAAACCACGACAAAGGTGCAATACGAAAATAATTTTCAATGCTTTGTTGCAATCAATTTTTTAAATAAATAAATGACTATGCGTAAAAGTTCAACTATTATTGACGAGGAGGAGTTCCCCGATTCTGAGGATCGAAGAGACGATGAGGTCGGTGACAATGTGCAATTGAATTATATGGATGTTTTTGATGATGATCCGATAAGTACTAGCATCCATTGTTTTTAAAAACACAACTTGAGGCGTTGAGGCTTACGCCTCAAGGCGTTTTTCAAGGAAAAATGCCTCGAGGCTATAGCCTCATGCATCCTCAGTGAGGTATGCGTCTCGAGGCGTGCCTCGAGGTGCTGCCTCATTTATGTGCTGATTTTTTTTATTTTTTTCTACAATATTTTTTCTTTCCTTTTTGATTGTGGGCTTTTCATCTTTCGTAGAATTCAAGTCTTTAAGCTCACAATTCACTGAAATGCATTTTTTAATTTATTAAAACATTAAGCTTATTTTTACTTTGTTATGATGTCATTTATAAATCAACATGAACAAAAATTTGGGTCTTGAGTCCTTGAATCTAATTTCTCTGCTCTTTAATACGTCTCTTGTGTTACATCTAGTCCCATTAGTTAAATTTTATTCAAGACTTTAAATTTTGCGGAGAGTTATCCATTATTGTGTTTGCATATCCATATTTACTTGACTCCTTACAGATTTAAAGTACAAAAAAGAGAGTTATATAAGAACTTGAATGTTTAAACTATGATGTTAGCCTTGAAATGTGATGGAGTTATGTATTTGATCATAACTATTTAATTTCTAGAACTTGAATATTGTAATTACGATTAATTATTATATTTTATGAAAAATTCTTTCATGAGCGAGGCTTACGCCTCGAGGCAATACTGGAAACACGCCTTGATACGCCTCACGCTTTTTAAAACCTTGCTAGCAACAATGACGACGGTGACGTCGATAATGCTCAGGAGCTAGAAGGCTAATGTTGATTCATTGAATGACTGTTGATGATTAGTGATTTTTGCTGGATCGATTCAATATTCACATGAATTTGATGGACAATATGTTACCTTAGATTTATGCTTATGTTGAACTTTTACCTACTTATTTTTTCTTGTATAATTTTGGAATTGTAGTTGAACTTTGAACAATCATCGTAGTAGTTTGTACTTTGTATTGCACTTTTGGACAACATGTTGCAATAGTTTGTGTTGTTATGTTACAATAGTTTGTGTTGTTATTTATTCCAGTATATTTTGCATTATTTTATTCCAATATAATTTGCATTTTAGTGGTAGTACAATGTGTTTACCACACAAAAGATTAAGGTTCAAATCCCACTCTTGTAGTGGTTGTGTTAGGTTGTCGACGTTTAACGTAAAAAAATGTCGAATCTTTCAACATGGATTTAAGCAAGAATCCATGTAGCTGACCCTACTTATAGTGGGAGAAGGCTTAGTACATATAATTTGCATTATTTTTACTTTTTGTTTCTAAAAAAGTGCTTACGCTACGCCTTGCCTCACATTTTAGGGAAACGTCTCGGACCACCTCACGCTCTTTTAAAGCTTTGTTTTACCCTCTCCTCCTTCCATTTTTCTTTCTTCGTATAAATCCTCCATTTAATTCACCACCCCTTTTTCCCTCCTCACATGACTTACATGCCCACCATCTTCTCCTCACCCCAAATAAAAAATAGGATATGGATGTATTCATTTAGGTCTCATGAATATATATCGAATATGGATGCGAATGCATGCAGATGTTTATGCTATTGTTTGGTGAATACGGACGCGAATATAAATGAAAATTAGATTTATGTGTATATTTATTTTCATTTTAATAATTTTGTGATATATTGATTTCTTGGACACATTAATAAAATTTGAGATAATAAGCAAATAAATAAAGATCCTATTAGTGTTAGGAAACCATGAAGATTTGTCAAGAAGTTCTTCCTTGTAAGTACACCATCTAGTGCGATCATCTACTTTTCTTCCGTTTATCAAAACTCGTAACTTACTAATTATAGATATCACAATGTTAATGTGCTCTTATTATGTAATGTTTGTCTTTAACATAGAATAAAAAAGATTAAAATGTTGAACATTCATGAATAATATGTACCCGTTTCTCAAATTTTTGTACTGATGTTTTGCATCCTTATCCTTATATTATAGATATGGTTATTCAATCTTATATATTTGTGCGTAATTTATATTTAAAAAAAGGATAAAAATATTTTAATGCTATATTCATATATGCATCCATTGGTTTACATCCTTTTAAATCTCAATCAATTCACAATCTTGTCCTCCCTTCTCTCGTTTCCTCTTTCCCTCTTAATAAATACCTCTTCTCTCCTCCTCAAAAAAACCTCCTCTCTTTTCCCTCCACGGTTTTTGACCTTATATCTTTCGTCTTCTCCCTCTTCTATTCTTATAACACCGCTAATTTCATACTCAGCTTCTCTCCTCTCCCATCTTCTTTTGTTATATGCCCCATATCTCCTTTTCTTTTCATTTTCCTCTTTTCTCTAACGAGGCCTATCACTACCAACACACTTTAACACAAATCGTTCCATCGCCACAACTGCACTTCCAATCAAGCTTTCCTGTCACTTCTACTTTCACCCATCATCCTGAAATATGCCGTACTTAGTGTAGAAAATGATAGTGCGGAAGCGTGTCAGGGATAAAGAAATAGAGAAGATGGAAGAACGTAATGATTTACGTGGAACACTACTCCTTAAGGAGCGTGATGAAAACACTGGAGAAAACCTCTCAAGGACTGTATCTGTGTATTGACTTCTCTCATCTATTACATGTGGTATGGGAATTCTTATATAGCCACGCTAGTAAGACCGAATTCCACTCATAATAGATGTAGAACTATGTGGTAGTTGGACCCTGGAGGGATCCAATTACCCATCTCTACATGTGATACATACTCTAGTACTCTCCCTCAAGATGGTGCATGCAATACTCAACTTGGATAAATAGAGTGAAATCACTCACTGACAATACAAAACATTACATATAATATCAACTCAACGCGCACTATATTGGCTGCCTGATGAGGACGTTGATTCTTATGACGTGCTGGTTTGGAGAAACTGAAGGGTTGGAGTATGAACTGAACCGGGTCTTCTCATCGCAGAACATGTGCTTTGTAGTTCGTCTGTCAGAGTCACTGAACTGGAATGAGTCTCCATGTAGAGAACTTTGGCCCACAACTTCTCCATCTCTCGGAAGGACCAAACTGGAAAAAGTCGTGGAAAGATCATCGTCGGAGTTCATGGTCGCTGGATAATGGAGTCTGAAAGTCTCATCATCAGAGAATTGGGTCTCTCCCATATTGGCTCAGAGAATGAGATATCTACTCTTGTATCCCTATGAAACCACATGAAAACCTTAATCCCACAATGGCTTAGAGAATGTGATCTCTACTTTGAAGTTCCTATGGATAACATGAAAACCTTGAGCCAACTAGATCAAATATGGGGACCTCTCAACCAATGATTGCTTATATGCAATCGAATTGAAGACTCTGAAACAAACTGAATGTAGAGTCTGAATCTGAATTGTAGAGTCTGAAATCTGGATGTCTGAATATGAACTAGAGTGTTAGAATCCGTCCTGTAGAGCTCTACATAATACTCCTCCTTTCTTCCATACTGGTCGGAATACATGACATGGATCAAGTTGGGAGAAGACTTGAAGATGAGGAAAAAAACCAACCTCGAATATTTTTTTTGCTATTTTTGTGTCCTTTGTTTTAGCAACATTTCTTTCAAAATATCCTTTTTCCCATGTACAACTTTTCTTTTGCCTTTTTTTGCACGTTCCTTTTTCTAGAAAAAATCTCCTATTCTTTTTTGAAAGCAGGGCTTCCCCTCCTAAAAACTGTAGCCCAATGGGCCTAAGAATATCTCCTTGTCTACCCTCACAATTTTTTTGCACCAACCCACTGTTGGATTTTTCCTTTTTAAAAGACGTGGGCCCATTGGGCCTTAAAGGAATACGAGATTTCCTTTTTAAAAAAAAATCAAGGGCACCGTATCTTCTATTTAGGGTTCCTCCGATGGGAACCCCTTCCATCTCCGCCGCCCTCGACCGGACCTTTCTTGCGAACTTGCTACACCAGCTAGCCGCTGGGGCATCTCGCAATAGAAGGCAACACTGGACTTCGGGTTTGGAGGGGCGACACCACAATGTAGCGTTCTTGGCATGGAGGTTTGCTTGCTGCCTTGAGATGGTGCATCGCTTGAAGATGTGCTTCACATGGAGAAGAGAAATATAAGGTTGCATCATTGATGATGAATTGCTTGTGAGATCTAGAGCACCGTCAGGAGAAGATCCTGGGAACTTTGCTACTGTGTACGCCAATTCGGCCCAACGGATTTCTTGACTTGAACTTGAATTGGAAATCTAATTCTTGGGTATCCGTGGAAGCTTAACAATCGATAAGACGTCGTCAGACGTATTACATTCTCCCGGTCACCTTCCAGGGCCTCAACTATGGGGACCCCCCTACTTCACCCCCACCTTCTTCACTAGTAATTTCCACAACCTCCTGTCCAAGCTAATATATAATAGCGATTGAAAAAAACCAGATTATACAATGATGAAAATGAAGAATGATATTTGCTTAAAAATACAATCATTTTTAAATGGGCCATATCTTAGAAAAATAAAAAATTCTATTCACGTTTAGTGATAAAGGATTTAATAATTTTTGGAAGGAATTCTATTATAGAGGATTTGATTTGAATAAATAAAATTCATGGTAATCTGGAACCGTCGTTGCTCGGGAAGGGGCATCAATCATCGTCACCACAATTAAAGAAGCATGAAATCGAGGCCCTTGCACAAAGTCACCATTATCGCATGGAGGATTGACACTAGCAGATGATGGGAATAAACCCATCGTTGGGTTGCAACCATCGCCATCTTTTTCTTGTTCTACTTTTACGATCACTACATCGCTTCTGTGCACTTGGAGATGGTCTGGATATGATCTATGCAGAGCCAAGGCTTGAGCTCGATCGACTTTCATTGTGCGAGCATGCACATATTTCATTGCTATGGCTTGAAGAACTAGGGCTCCATGAACCTTGGAAGATTTGGATACTTGTTGAGGAAGTTAGGGCTCCATGTCAAAAGGAGGCTTGGTGGTGGAGTGAAGGGGTGCAAGAGAAGCTAAAAATAAAAAGAGCTTGCTTTAAAGCTATGTGTAAGGATAGAACAGAGGAAACTGTCATAAACTACAAAATAGCGAAGAAGGAAGCAAAGACGACCGTAAGCGAAGCTAAGTCAAAAGCTTATGAAGTTTTGTATAAAAATCTCGACTGTAAGGAGGGACAGAAGGATATATTCAGGTTGGCCAAAGCAAGAGAAAGAAAAACCAAAGACCTTTTTCAAGTGAGATGCATTAAGGACGAGGAAGGTCATGTGCTTGTTACTCAGAAGGATATAAAGACTAGATGCGAGCAATACTTCCATAAACTTTTCATTGGGGAAGGAAATAGAGATATCACTTTGGGTGATCTAGCTTGTAGTGAAAGTTACTTGAATCGTGCATGCTATAGACGGATACAAAGAAAGGAAGTAGAGGAGGCTTTGAAGGTTATGAGATCTGGAAAAGGTGTAGGACCGGATGACATCCCTGTAGAAGTATGGAGAGTTTTAGGTGAGCGTGGTTTGACTTGGTTTACGAATCTATTTAATGTTATTTGGCGAAGCAAGAAAATGCCTGAAGATTGGAGGAGTATCGTGGTGCCTCTTTATAAGAATAAAGGAGACATTCAAAATTGTTCAAATTATAGAGGTATCAAGCTGATGTGTCACACTATGAAAATATGGGAACATGTGATCGAAAGAAGGTTGAGATGAATTTCCAATGTAAAAGAAATCCAATTCGGATTCATGCCAGGTCGCTCAACGACTGAAGCCATCCATTTGCTGAGGAGAACAATGGAGATTTATAGAGCTAAAAGGAAGAACCTCCACGTGATCTTTATTGATTTGGAGAAGGCTTATGATTCTGTCCCACGAGAGATATTGTGGAGAGTGTTGGAGAAGTACATTAACCTCCTAAAGGACATGTATGATAGGGCTTTATCTTGTGTAAGGACCCCGTCTGGGAAGACTGGATATTTTGACATCAACATTGGTTTACATCAAGGTTCGCTTTGAGTCCATTTCTTTTTACTTTGATTATGGACGAGTTGACCAGTCACATTCAGGATGAGCTACCTTGGTGTATGTTATTTGCTGATGATATTGTGTTGATTGACGAGACTAGAGATGGAGTAAATGTGAAGCTTGAGGTCTGGAGACATGAGTTGGAGACTAAAGGATTTCGTATATGTAGGGCTAAGACGGAATATATGGAGTGCACCTTTGATGGAAGCAATGGTGAAGAAATCGAGGTGAAGATTGGTGACGATAACATTCAGAAGAGAGATTTCTTTAGATATGTGGGATCTATTCTGCAACATGATGAGGAAATTGATGGAGATGTTACTAATAGAATAAATGCAGGCTGGCTAAAGTGGAGAGGAGCCTCTGCTGTTCTCTGTGATAAGAAAATTCCTTTAAAGATTAAAGGAAAGTTTTACAAAGCAGCCGTGGGACCTGTTATGCTTTATGGATCTGAATGTTGGCCTGTGAACCATAGACATGTGCAGAGAATGAATGTAGCATAAATGAAAATGCTAAGGTGGATGTGTGGACACACACACACACACGTAAAGATCGGATTCAGAATGATGCGATCAGAAAGAAAGTTGGTGTAGCTCCGATCGAGGATAAGATGCGAGAAAACCGCTTAAGATGGTTTGGACATTTGCAAAGAAGCTCAGCTGATGCACCGGTTAGGAGATGCGAATGTTGGGATGTTGAGCCGGCTAAGAGAGGGCAAGGACGACCTAAGAAGTGTTGGAAAGAGACCATACGAAGGGATCTTAGTTTTGTGGATATAAGTCCGGGATTGGCCCAGGATAGATCTGAATGGAGGCGAAGAATCCATGTAGCCGACCCTACTTAATTGTGGGAAAGGGCTTTGTTGTTGTTGTTGAGGAAGTTAGGGTTCTGATAGAGAAATCCTCACCATGGAGTGTGCCGCCTTATCTAATAATTGAATCATGCCGAATTAGGGTTTCAGAAACTCGTAACACAACATGTTTGGAATCGATCTCTGCAGAGATTTTAGAATTGATCTTTTGGATATGAACAAATAATAAATCTGCAAGAAAACTCAGAATTGAACTGCAGAATTATGTTGATGATTATGAAGAATTAGGGTTTCAAGAAACTATAGAGCTGAATCTCGAACAAATCATGATAAAACAAATCCTTAAGAATCAAACCCTCACTGATAACATATAGAAAACGATCATACGGAAGTGTATCAGAGATAAAGAAATAAAGATGATGGAAGAACACCAGGATTTATGTGAACCACATGAGAATGCCTCTTTAGGACCGTATTTGTATATTGAAAACTCTCATCTGTTACTGGTAATGTAATGTGGGGCTTCTTATTTAACCCCATCAGTAAGACAGAGTCCCACTCACAATAGATGTGAGATTAAACTTGTGGATGCGGTAATTGGACTATGGAGGGATCCAATTACCCATCTACACATGTGACACATACTCTAACACTTACCATCATCACAACCCCCCACATGTTTGCCACACACCTGTTTGAAAAATCAAAGTCGTGAGCATTGATTTTGTGAAATTAAGTGCAAATTGTGTTGTTGCAACTCATGAATATGGCTTTCAAACAAGAATTTATTTTTTAAGTTATAAAATAATATGTAATGGCCAGTTAGGAGTATCGAACTCAAGTAAATGATTTTTTGAGTCGAAAATGGGGGAAACACTCTAGAGGTGTCCGTCCCATCTTTTATTAAGATGGAAATGCTACAAGGAAATTTACAATAACCAGGTCTCGAGGTTAGATCTAGCTAAACTGATGACATTCTCAGTATAATATCTACTTGAAGGGAAAATCAATCCATTTCTTATAAGCCTAATCACAACAAACGCGTGCAACAATTTCATCATGGGTCTAAATTGGTTGGCCACCAGGGAGTTCCAAAAGTTCTCGTGGGAGGAAGGGTCTATCCACGAAATGTTCATCTCTGACCAAATCTGATGCATTATGAGGAAACCTATGGCTGATACGTAAATTGCGTAGAAGAGATGGTCCAAGTCTTCCTCCTCAGACACATAGAGTGCAAGGTGTCACCTTCCTTGATAAATGATGATCTCCTTGCCTTAGTCAACATACTCAACACCCGCCCCAATCTGTGGAGCCAAAGGAACACCTTGATCTTCATGGCTCCCTCAGAGTCCAAGTCAAATTGCAGTCTCTGTCCCTATCTCCTCTGGCCCCCTCATTAGCAATCATGAGGGCGCTGTAGGCTTTTTCGTGGAGAAGAAACCATCCTACCAAATCTAGTGGTCTCGCCCATCCGTTTGACTCGATGTAGATGCCATACTCTCCATTATTTGCAGAAAATTAGCGAACCATTGCTCTGATAATGGAGAGGAGAAACACATCATCCACCACCCATCCTCCCTTGCATCTCTCACGCATATCTCCTGATCACTAGCTAGGGCAAAAAGTCGAGGGAAGCGCTCCTTAAGAGGACTATTTCCACTCCAATCATCCTTGCAGAATCGAAAGGATTTAACGTCACCAACTACCGGACGCAACAACATCGAGAACTCCTGCAAAATCGAACAGATCTCCTTCCAAATAGTTGAGTGGTGACACTGAGGCGAACCATCCACCAATGGTTGTGCCCGAATGTCGTAAATATCTCAGAGAAACCTACATGTGAGGTCCTCACAACTTTTCCACAACCTCGCCACTTACTTCAACATCAAGACCTTATTCTTGTTCTCCAGCATGAGGACACCCAATCCGCTCTGCTTCTTCAGCGAGTTTACTGTCTCCCACTTCACTAAGTGAAGCTCTCCAAACTGCCTATTGGATGGATTCTAATGGAAACGACGTTTACATTACTACAAGCAGTTCCGAATCCCTATCGGTAAGATTCTTGACGAAATGAAAAAGATCAAGATTGCAACCAAAACCGTCTTAAGAAGTACCCCCCACACGAGAGACATGACGCCTTCCACTGAGCCAATTTCCGCTCATCTTCTCAATCATCGGCAATCAGTTTGAGTGCTTCAAGTGGCCACAAGTCAAAGGTAAACCAATGTAACAAATGGGCAAATACCCCATGGATTCGTTAAGATCCTCGAGCGCTCCTCAATCTCTGAATTAAAATTGCTGAAAGGCACAAAGGCATACTTCGATATATTCACCACCTTCCCAGACAATTAACCAAAGATGTCTATTATGGTATCGATGGCCCTATCCTTGTCACAACCACACTAAAAAAAGAAGAGTATCATCAACATACCGGAGCGATGGTATAGAGAAGTCCCTTCTTGAGTATCATGTTGACCTTCGCCGAAGCACCATCTAGCTTGTCATAATGGCAAGGACATCTGCAACAATAACAAACAACAACGATGTCAACAAGCACCCCTGACGAACACCCCACTGAGGCTGGAAAAACCCCCTCCGGGCGTCCATTGACCATAATTGTAAGGGAGGATGTTGTAACACATCTCTTCATCTAAGAAATCTAAACAACCAGAAAGCCATGCTGTGCCAGTGCAGACTAAAAGAAAGCCCAATCTATACAATCACATGCATTGGAAAAGTCCACCTTCCAAAGGAAATCCTTCACATCTCTATTCTTCCAGTCCCAAATCATCTTCGAAGCTAACACCACACTGTCCATCATTAGCTGATCGGGGATGGAAATGGTCTGAGTTGGAGCGATCATATCCTCAAGAACGAGACTCATCCGGTTGACTAACACCTTAGCCACGATGACATACACTACATCCGATATCGTAATAGGAAGGAAGTTCTCGATTTTGCTAGACCCCTCCTTTGTTAGGATGAAAAGGACCTTATATAACCAGTCAAAACCATGGTTCCCCGAAGCAAACTCGTCTAGCACCGTCAACAAGTCCAACTGGAGCACGTTCCATAACTCCTTAAAGAATACCACCGAAAAACCATCAGTGCTAGGCGCCCCATTCGCATTGAGTTCCCACATGGCTGCCTTCAGCTCGCCCTAGTAGAAGCCCCTAACAAGAGTAGTTTGTTGGCCAGGCTATCCTGCCAAGACAACACCACTCCAATCAAGAGGTTGTGAATGGGATTTCGACGATGTCTCCTGTTGGCCACCACATGAAAGAATCTCGTGTCAGCGTCCCCCTCATTAACCCAATTTTGCCTTGATCTCTGCCTCCTTTCCGCCTCCTACGTTCTATCCTCAATAAGAATTTGTTGACCCGCCTCCCTCTCCACCAACTCCATCGTGGAGAGGTCCCTTCCACTCTAAACCCAATCCGGCCCTGAGACGATTCTTTGTTCCACGGTACGCTGCTCTAGATGGCTCTTATGTACCTCTCTCTTGTACTCCCACAACATCTTCCTTAGCTCCACTAGTTTGCAGATAATATGAGTAGTAGCAATGCCTTCCGCTACCACATCACCCTAGAAGTTCTCCACCATCTCCCTGACGATGTCCTAAGAAGTCACGACTTCTCAACCATGAAGAAAGTGCGAGGGATCAAGTTCTCCCCTGAATTCCACACTATCAAAGTATGGCCCGATCTAGATTGCAGTAAGGTTGAAACACATGCCAAAGGGAATCGAGAAATAAGATCCATCGAACTGAGGAACATATCAATATTGGATATGGATCAAGAACTATGCTATGAATAACGACGGTCAGTAGCATCCAGAATATCCATCTGGAGGTCAATACTGCCATGGCAAACGCTTGAGATCCCACACCTTAGCCACCCCGTAGAGTCAGGCAGTTAGCAACGAAAATTGTGATGTTGAAGTCACCTCCCACAAGTCAGGCGTCTGAAGGGTAGACAAGCCTGACAGTTCACAGATCCTCCCATAGCTGCTATCAGGCCCCCGAGTCATTGGGATCATAAACATAGGAGAAAATCATACGGAACCTCGATCTCTTGTTCTTGAGCAAAACACAGACGTCATTGCTCCCAAGTAGCTTCGATTCCAGGTCAAAACAATCACCACTCCATGTAACTAGAAATCTGCCTGCACCGCCCACAGACGACACAACCTTGAATTCGGAATGACGAGACCCCCTGGAAGCCCAAACCTGCCTTGACTAGTCCGGTACCTTTTTTTTCATGGCAGAAAAGAACATCCGTTTGCCACTTCGACACCATCCTTACAACACTTTGCTTTTTGTCACCTAGACCCCATACATTTGAGGAGACATTCTTCGTTACACAATCCTCTCCTTGCGGACCGCCCTTGCATTCCTCACAATATCATCCACTGAGAAGGCATTGTGATGGTGATGTACAATAGTCAATTTCATAGACAAAGAGGATGCTCCAACTGACCCAATCCTTGGTCTTTTACGAACGTAGAACCTCATGGCATCATTCTACATAATGGCCTTGGGTGAGGGCGCAGGTCCACCCCCAAGCGTGGACGCTCTTAAACCTTGGTGCAACCTCAACAACCTCAGCAATCCCAGTAAGCTTAAAGACATACCCAATTAGCTCCAACTAGGAGAGAAGAGTGCAGTCCACTCTCTTGAGGGATAATGGTTGGAGGGATTTGAAGTCAGGGCTAGCATTCGGTTTGACCACATGGTGGTAAAACTAATTGAGCTCGCTCCTGACAACATCTCCATGTACACCTCCTGTGATGGGACCGCCATCAGGAAAATCATGGAGGGGATGTTTAGCAGAAGGCAGTCCTTTTCGTTTTCGTATCATGCCCCTTTGAAAGAGCCACACCATCCTCCTCAGATAGGGCACCCTCCTTTAACATGACCGTGACATGCTCCTCTGAAAGAGCCACGCTATCTTCCTCTGAAACGACGCCCTCATCCAACAAGGGATCACCATCTATCGGCTTCGATTCCATCTCCGGGAGGTTCGATGACAACGAAGGATCCATCAAAACAACATAAATCCAGAAGGTGTGCATCGCCCAAATGTCAAGAGTTCTGGACTTGGCCCCTCAATCTCCAGCACCAATGCCTCCATGTTAGTCCCGACAAGCACCCGTTCGAGAGGATCTTCACCACTTTCCCGAGGTCAAGAAGGGCCAGCCTCAAGACCCCCAGATCCCTATAGTGGATCGACACCCCATTCACATGAAGAAAATATCAGCATCCAGTCTTCCTCCTTCGCTGAATGATGCTTTCTCCAACATAGCAAGATCGAGGATTTCGAGCACCTCCATATTAGGAGCCGTTCTTGATATTCAAGAGACAACCCTCTCACGTAGATGCCCCTCTCCTATCACTGCAAAACATTACCGCCGAACTTGTCTCCGAGGTCCTACGGAACCACACCCTACGCCACCTGCAAAGTTAGTTTGCCCGGTCTACGAACATCCACCAATAACCCTCTACCTGCCACAGGGACACCTCTTCGGTTGAAGGGAGCTCCACGAGCCACTTTTACGAAGGTCCGGGATCCCTAGGCAGCAACTTGCCCCCCCCCCCCCCCCTCGCCTCCCTCGCCAGGCTCCCTAAACCAAACTGCTCTACCTCGGTTCCAAAAGCCCCAACCAACCCTTTTTCCTCTCCCTCTCACAACAGCTCCAGTCTCCAGCCCCACCTGCAAGCCCCCTCCCTACAACAACAACCCCTTCCCTTCCACCAATATCCCTCCCCTTCCCATGTATCATTTGTTCCTCAGCGTCATCAACATCAACGACTGCACAAAGACCGACCCCAACGGCTCCAACAACATCGGCATCCCCCCAAGACCTTCACCTAGGTTCCAGTAGAATCAGTCGGATTAGAGCCCTTCACTGAAGTTCCAGCACAAGTAGACCAACTTCTCCCGAGCACTGTCAGGAGCTTCACTGATGGTCGAAAGCGCTGCCACCGAAGCAACATGCACGGTCTTGGCAAGAGGCAGGTAGGTGACCCAACCGACTGCAGTGGTAGCATCATTCCAACCTCCTCGGACACTGACGATGATGTGAGACAACCTCCAACCCAGCATCGTCTTGGCCACCCGAGCTTTGGTGGCCCAAACTCTCTTCCGAATTGGTGGCCCTTGCTCGCTTTTTGGCAATCGAGGTAGCCCTCCTCGACCCCACTCCTCGAGGCATGCTAGATCAACACAAGAGAGCCAGAGAGGGAACCCTGCCTTGCGGCCTCTCCGAGCCGCTGCCCTTGCGTTCCGACCCCCACAAGCCTCCACTATGCCCCCCCGACGTGCTAGTGGGCCGCCCCAACCATAATCGCCCATGCGGCCCCTCCCCACGAGCCTCCCGCATCTTTTTGAAGTAGATGAAGTTATTTCTAGAATTATTTATGTTAAAATTTACTTGTCAAGTTAATGTGTAAATTTATCTTCTAAAGTGCAATGATAAAGCAAGATTTATACATTTTTTTGATAATGAAGATGCAAAATAGTAGAAATAAAAATGTGAATGAAACCTAATGCAATTTTTTCTATGATTTTTTGGGAATAATTTGATTCAATGAAAAAAGTAGCAAAAGACTGGATCTTAAAATTGCAAATCTTGGATTTATACCCAATTACTCAATCACAGAAATTTATCAATTAAACTATAAATGAAAGATAAAGGTAACGGATTTATGCTAAACAGAAGTTGATCATATTTTGCCTAGGTTTTTTTGTTTACTTGAATGTACCTGAACTAATTTCTAAAAGGGAACTGTCACAAAAAAATGAAAATTAGTAAAGTGAAGCAGACATGCTTGAAGGTCCTACGATGCCAAAATACAGATGTCTTAAAATTGTTGTTCAGGATGCTCTGATATGCCTCTCTTACTTTGCTATGCTAACAAAGGTATAATAGTAGTACTCGTTGTAACATGACTATTTTTATCACTGTCAGCTACCCTGTGCAGGTGAATTTACCGTTATTTAATAAATATCATCCATCTCTTTATTAAGAAGGGGTTCATTATATGTTTTGTGTATCATTGAAGAAGTGATATTATTAGGTTTTGGAATTCTTAAGGTTTGATTTGTTATTGACGAAAATGCCATCAGCTTCTGAAGAAGATTAAAACACCATGTTATGTTCTGCATTTTAGAATATTCTTTCCTTGGTTTTCTCCACTGTTAGCACACCTAAAAAAGCGTCTGAATAACTCATATTTTTCTTAAGATCTTGGAAGCACCACATGGGGATCTTCTATCATGCATGGAAATGGCAAAGGTATATTGATGCATCATATATATTAACTTCTTCTCAAAACTTATATAGCATTGTGCTGTTGTTTTTTTACTTTGTGGTGGTTTCTTATTGGAAATATTTGCACATAGGTTGCTGATTTGATAGCATTTGTAGCGTCAGGAAGTGCTATAAGTGATGGTGTTGAGTCACACAATATTATCGACACATTTGGAATTCGATGCCTTTCTGTTCTAAGAGCACTGGGTTTGCCTAACACTGCTGTCTTGCTTCGAGTAAGTGTAGAATAAATTGTAGAATGCTTCTATTTTCCTTCGGGACTGAATGCTTTATCTTCATTATGATGTGATTATTCTAATCACTATTTGTGCCGAACGGTGTCCCCTGTGCTGTAGGACCTTCCAATAGAGATGAAGCGCAAACAGGAAATGAAAAAGATGTTCATCTCTCGTCTCAGTTCTGAACTGCCTGAAGAGTGCAAGTACTTTTTGGCTGATACTAAGGAAGATATACACAAGGTAATCCATTGGTGGTATACTCAATTGCTTTGAGTGTGTTTTATGGTACAGAGGTTTCGAGCTGAAATGGGCACTTACGAAGATTCTGTGGAGTTACTTCATATTTGTTTATAGTCACTATCCTAGGATGCATATACTAAATTAATAAATGAAGTTGATAGGGCTTCACGGTGGGTGGGGGGGGGTGTCAGAAGGTGGGTGGTACTACCTGAGACAATTTTGCGTGTGCAGCAAGGAGCGATAGGCAGAGAAGGCATGGTGCAAATAGGGGTGTAGGAGGGAGTTGTGGTGGAGGAAGGGGAGTGCTTGGGGTGCCTGGGGAAGGAGGTATTTAGATGACTCGGGGTTGTGCCGCCTAAACTGTATACAAATGAATTTAGTCTCTTGGAACGTGAGGGGATTGGGCATGCAGAAAAAAGGATGGCGGAGAGGCAAATGTCGATGGAGCAGAGGACAGACATGGCAATGTTGCAAGAAACTAAAATCACGCGTAAGATGGATGGGATGTGGAGAGAGGCCAGGGGAAGCAAGTTGGGGAAATTCAAGGCGATTGCTTCGGTGGGGGCTGCAACGGTTTAGCGACATGGTGGGGTGGCGATTAATGGAGGAGGATGAGGTGCGGTGCCAACATTCACTTTCCATCCTGTTATTGTGTATGTCATATAAAACTAGTATTATGGCTACCAATGTGTATGTCCCTTGTAATAGGGCCAATATTGCTTGCTTGGTGGAGTTGGTCTTGGCCAGGGCGGGGTTATCGGATGTGGCAAGGATCATTGGTGTGGACTTCAATGCGACTTTGCACCCAAAAGATCGATCTGGTGATCACGGTGGGAGAGATAACGGTTCTGCGGAATTGGTTGGGACGATGGATGAGCTTGGGCTGCAACTGATCGAAGCAGTGGGATGTCTTTACATATGATAGAACTCGAGAGCTAAATCCCGCATTGATAGATTTATGATATCCACAGGGGCGTTGTTTCTGTTTCCTTTGGTTGGGGCCTGGGCTCTACTCAGGTCACACTCGGATCACACGTCATTGTTGTGATTCTCGGTGGAAGGGGATCACCCTTGCACCTTTTTCATATTTGAGAGGGCATGGTTGCTGGAGGATGGGTTCCATGAGGCCGTTGCAGAGTTTTGGGATGGTTGTAGACCGGGGGGTTCAGCAACCTGCTGGCTCGTGAACAAGTTGGTTGCGCTCAGGAGGTATTTGATGGCTTTCAACATGACAAACAGATTGCGATGTTGGTAGAAAAGGATGAACATGAGGATGTTAGATGGTTGGATAGGCTTGAGGATGAACGTATACTGAAGGAGGAGTTGGTAGAGAGTAGTTTTCACCATGGTAAGACTCTTCGTGAAGACAACAAGGAGGCGGTCTCTTGAAGGCAATGATCCATGCATCGCTGGGTTAGGGAGGAGGGCACGAACATGCGTTTCTTTCATTCTATGGCCAACGGGAGGAGGTGCAAGAACATGGCACACTTGATCGACGTTGGTGGTGAGGTGGTCGAGGGGGATCAGACGTTGGGGGCGACTCTAAGGTCGCGTTTCTAGAATTTCAGAAGGTGGTTCTCGCGAGCAGGATGTGATCGTCAAGGGAGGGGAGTATCACATATTTTGGACGAGGAGGCGATTCTTTTGGTGAGGGGTTTTATGAGGCTGAGGCAAAGAGGACGCTGTTTCAGTTGAATGCAAACGGGGTGTTGGGTCGTATGACTTCTCGGTATGCTTCTACAGGGAGTTTTAGGATGTCATCAAGCATGATGTGTTGTAGGTGTTAGCGGACTTTTGGGAGGCTAATCGAGGATTTGAGAAATTGAACAAGGCTCTTATTTTTTTGCTACCAAAGGACACGCTGACCAAGGTAGAGGAATACATGCCCATCGCACTCTCTAATGCAATGTACCTCATTATCTCGAAAATCCTTGCAAACTATTTAAGAGAGGTGCTTGACCAGATCATTTAGTCAGAGCGGACAACATTTGTGCATGGGAGAGCTATGGCTTACGGGTTGGTGATGGCAGCTGACATGATGACTGGCTGGAAGAGGAACAAGACTAGATGTGTGCTTTGGAAAGTCGATTTTTCCAAGGCGTTTGACTGTGTAGACCGGAAATTATTGTGGTTGTCATTAGATAAGAGGGGTTTCCCGGAAACGTGGATCGTCTTGATCAAGAGATACGTGATGACGTCTTCACTTGTGGTGTTGGTCAATGACCAACCGAAGGGCGGGTTTTTCCAGCCCCAGAGGGACATTAGGCATGATTGTCCATTGACGCCAGTTCTGTTTGTCATTGTTGCTGATGCTTTGGAGGTGATGATGAGGATGGCGACGACCGGAGGTTGGTGTTTGAGCTATAGCAGGGAGGATATATCCATTTCGATATTGCAATATGCCGATGACACTGTTTTGTTCCTTAGGGGAGGAGGGGATGATTTAGAGGGCGTCGTTAATTATGGACATCTTTAGGGCTTTATCGTGGCTTAGGATCAATAGAGCTATGTCGGTGGTGGTTCCCTTTGGCATGTCAGAGCATGAGATGCATATCGTGTCAGAGGTGTTGGGATGCCCGACGATCGCTTTGCTGATCACATATCTGGGTCTACCGTTGGTGGCGGGGATGCCCAGATCGAGGGATCGGGTAGCATTGTTGGAGCGATTGGAGGGAAGATTAACGAGGTGGAAGGCGAGAATGCTGTCGGGGGGGGGGGATTCTCCTGAAATACGTGCTTTCGACCATACTAATTTTCTTTTGCTCTACGAGGGCATTAATTGCGGGGGTGCGCTCGAGGATGGAAGCTTTAATGAGAGTGTTTTTTTTGGCTGATGGGAGGCAGTCTAGGAAGGGCATCCATCTGGTCGATTGGGATAGGTTGACAACATCGAAGAGGATGGGCGTTTTGAGGGTTTCGCAGGTGGGTGAGTTGAACAAGGCATTCGTGGTGAAATGGGTGATACATCTCTGGTGGAAGTCAGAGGATATGGTCTGCTAGTTGTTGAGGAAGATTTACGGGATACCCATGTCGTTGGAGGTAGTCTGGGGACGTCTACCCTCATCTTTGTGGAAGGGAATTGCATAGGTGATCCTGGAGTTGGCAGTTAAGATGAGACCTATTCTTGGAAACGATGCATGATTCCGATTTTGGCTGAACGATTGGACATGGGAAAGGGAGGTGGGGGAGCGTTACCCGTGGCTTTTGCAGTTGGCGATGAATAATGAGGAGGTGGTGCATAAGGTTTGGGAGTAGGGATCGTGGTTTCAGTTTCTCTTCAGTTTTGTCGGATCGGAGGGTCGAGGACTTCATGGCCATACAGGTGGGGATGGCGCTGGTAGAAGGGCCGTTGGGTGGCAGAGATCATTATATTTGGGGAGACGGAAGATTTTCAGTGAAAAAGGCGTATCGATTCTTCATGGAGGATGTGGAGGAGGAGGTCAGAGTGGGCATTGGGATGATATGGAGAAGTAAGGTGTTGATCAGAATCAACATTTTCTTTGGTTGTTCCGGCTTGACAGGATTCTCACCAAAGGGTGCAGGGGGCAATTGTTGGGGGGTAGAGGATGTTACATGTGATAGATGTGGGTTGGCAATGGAAGATGTGGGGTATCTGTTTTTCACATGTCCATCCTCGGCTTAGGTGTGGAGCATGTCGATCATTTCTAGGCTTTCTAGGTGGGACTGTTCGAGCTTCTGGAGAGATATTAGATCGGTTTGTGGATATGGTAACGAGACAACACATTTCCTTTTGCGTGGTTTGGGCAATTTGGTGTGCTAGGAACATCACCATTTTTGAGGGGCATACTTTTTGCACTGAGAATGTAATTGAACATTGTAGGGCGTTATGTACTACATAGAATTATAACACTCTGTAACTTATAATTTACACACACACACACATACTTTTGAGGTGGGTCCCAAAGCGGGACGCCACCCTCTTGCTTTAAAAAAAAATTGAAGTTGATTGCTATGTTGAAATTATTCCTTATTTCAATATGCTTGTAGTTCATATGGCTTTCCAAAGAACAACACACATCGAGTCCTCATTGGAGACAGCATCGACCGTATCTTTTGTCTGAGAAGGTATTGTCTCATGCATATCACTGTATATTTTTAGGCATTATGAATTCTTTTGTTAACTGTGGTGGCGTTATTTGCACAAAATTCTCTTTTTTCTGATACATTATAGACCATGCAAGCAAATGATATGCGGGCAAGTTTTGGTATAGATGTTTCTTACAATAGTTGAGGTTAATGTTGACTTGTAATCAGACTCACGTTGACAATATGGTATAAAGTAAGAAGTATCTACAATATGGTTTTGAAATAGAAAGTATTAGATGCAGGAATCTGGGATGTACCGATTCAGATGTCAGGCCATACAAGTGACTGTTGGCGAGGGAATGCATGATCTGCCTACGGAATTTCTATGCACTTACTTGCCTTTTCATTTGAGAAGGATATGGATTTTGATGTTGGAGATTGAATGTTTTGAAGTTGATGATCCTACCATTATTACTAGCTGTGGCTAAAAATTACAAATGTTCTGAGTTTTTGGAGAGGAAGATGGAAATTGAGTGGGAGAGGTGGATGCTAACGAAAGATTCTTTCACATTTCAACATGTGTGTCAACCTACCAACTACGTATTAACGATTTTGGACAGGACATAAAGAGAGTTGGTAGACAGCAGATCAAGTAGTTCCTGGTAGAATGCTTCTTGAACTCAATGGTAGCTGGCTCAGTAATATATCATCACCTTAGGACCTACTGCATTTACTGGTCCTTTGATTTGGTCCTTTGAAAAACAATTTGGATGATTCTGGCTCATCTCACTTTTAAAATCTGTCCTTGTTGAATGCATATGGGCTAACACTATACTAAGCTGTAAGATTTAGGCTTTAGGGATTTTACTCAATCACATAATACATACATGCATTTATTGATAGATTTGAAGGTCATATAAAAAGTTCTGAGGCACAGTGTTCCCAACCTATTGTTCCTCTTCCAAAGGTGCTAGCGATGGTTGCTGATCTTGTGTTAGAGGTGTTGGTAGCTGGCTCAGTAAACTCCTTGGTCGTTGTTTGACGACAACGTCGTGATTGGGAGTCTACGAGGTGGAGTGCATTGTCGTGGACCTTGAAGGGGCTGAAAATTTTGTGGAGCACTGTTCTATTTTTTTCTTGTAATCTTGTTGCAGTTCTTGAATCAGCTTTGCATTCCATCCAACATATTTAACATTCTAGAACATTTGCAAATGCCCGAAAGCAAATCTCTAGTTTCAAAATAAGACGTGTGACTGCTTGAAGGATAGGGAGTAGAGTATCTGGACTTATGTTGAGTAGGTGATGTGAAATCTGCTTTTTTCATGCTCCATAAGAACACTAAATCAGCATTCATGAAATCGACCGCACGAACAACATATGTGGCCACATATACCTTTGCGGCATGCAAAGCACACCGATTTAATGAATCAGTGCATTATGCGTCCTCCCTGCATATGCGGCCCGCATATGTCCCGCATACTGCTCCAGCAGCTCCAACTTTTCCATCTTCTCTATCAGGTCCTTAATTCCGTAGCTCTGCCTCTTCCTTCATTCAATTGTAAGAATATGACATGCATTTGTGTATAATTGCAATGCATTATACCATTATGCGTGTGCAATGTTTATGTTTGTCTCATGTATTGTTTTCACGAGTATATGCAATGTATCGTCGAATATTTTTATATATGCGGATCGAAGTTTTGCTCATGTAGTGCATATATATGTATTGAATTTTTTTTATCACGAATCATCTAATATGTCAAGTTTTTATGGTAAATAGTTTTTGTGATTAAATATGAGGCAATTAAAGAGCATATACATACCCATCTAACATGAACCATTTTTCTTAGATCTTTTTAACTCCACTTATAGTGGGAGAAGGTTTGGTACTTTTTCTAACTCCACCTAGATACATAAATTCAGTGGTAATGTTATTCATATTTATTTATTTATTTTAAATTAACAATTAGAAAACCACGTAGAACCGCATATACCCCACATATGCCCCCACATACTGCTTATTCAGTATTCGGTGACCTGTTCGAACGCATTCGCGTAAGGCTTTCCTAAACTTTGCACTAAATCATGAGAAGGATTTAGGGCAATGCTTTGATACATATGATGCATACTGAAAATTAGGGAAATAATTTTTTGGGGGCGCAAATGGAGGAAAGATGCTACGTGGGAGGAGCGGGCAAAACTGTGTAGACAAGAAAGGAAAGGAGTATTAGATTGAAGGATTTAAGAGGAGAAATAAATTCAAATAGGGAAGAAGGATAGAGTTAAAGGCTATGCCAAATTTATTCTCATTTCAACTTTCCTACTACGAAGGATTATGCTGTATTATTTGAGGAATTAATCCATTAAAGAAGCATTCACCCAAAAGACGCATCCAAACTGAAAAACACATCCAAATATTGTGATTTTTTGATTTTTTCAAGAATTAGTAATTGCTATAAATATTAAAAAAAATAATATTTTGAAATGCATCGGAACTTATTTTTATACCAAGCATTTTTAAAGTGTTGTCCATGTTCATAATTTGTTGGATGATTCCTAGACGGGTCTAATGTTGTTTAGAACATCCAAGAAAACCAAGTTTCAGGTTGTCATCTAATTCTATCTAGAAATAACCTATGGATGCTCTACTAATTCTTTTTTATCAGTGTTTGACATGTGGTATCCATATATGAAATGATGTAGAAATAACAATAAAGTACCGCTAAAGTTTATACTGGTATGTGTATTTCATAATAATATCCATCATTTCTAGGAACTTTTAGGATATTAATCTCATTTATACATGTATTTTAGACATCCATTCTTGGGGCTTTGGTGAAAATAATCGACCTTTTGGGTTCTTTCACTAGAGAGATTGTGGATGTTCGAATCATCTGATCTATTGTCCTAGGATAGAGCTAGAAAATTGAGATGGATTGAGCTATTGTTGTTAGCTTCAGTTATGAGGCAACCACAATTAAAACAAGTAATTCTCCATAGCAAGACCTGGGTCAAAATCTTGCATCAGATGCTCAGGTCTGAGCATGACTCTGATCATACTAAGGAGATTTTGTCGTTAATCATGATTTGGGCCTTTTGAGTCTTTGCACACTGTTGAGAGAAAAACTGAGATTAATTATTCAAAGCTTATATAGGGAGAGACCTTAAGGATAAAGTACAAAGTAGTCCAGAGAAAAGAGAGAAATAACGAACATGCACATAACGTAATAATATCTATCTCTACACTCCCCCTCAAGGTGGAGCATAGATGTCTATCATGCTCAGCTTGGATGGACATCTCTGAAAAGGTCCTCTGAGCAACGGCTTGGTGAATACATCTGCAGTCTGATCCCCTGAGCTCACGTGAGTTTTAGATATCAACCCTCTTTGGATCAAGTCTCTAGTATAATGGCAGTCATTCTCTATATGCTTGGTTCTTTCATGAAAAGCTGGATTGTTGGCAATGAACAAGGCTGCCTGATTGTCACACTGAAGCTGCATGGGTAGAGGTACGGCTACATGTAAATTCTCTAGTACTGATCGAACCCACATCATTTCCGTGCTGACCTGCGCCATGTCCCTATATTTGGATTCAGCACTGGACTTTGCCACAACAGTTTGTTTCTTGCTTTTCCATGAAACCAGAGAGCTTCCAACAAACATTGCGAATCCTGAGGTTGATTTTCGATCCTTAGGGCATCGTGCATAATCGGCATCTGCACATGCCGAGATGGACAAATTTGTGCCTTTTCGAAACAACAGCCCTGAACCTGGAGAAGACTTCAGATACCTCAGTATCTGCTCCACAAATTAACTCACCCTGCTTACTGCAAAGGCAATATCAGGTTGAGTTATGGTAATGTAAAGGAGCTTACCCACCATTTCTCTATATCTCCTTTTATCCACTTCAGCAGTATCATCATCATACAACTTCATGCTTGGATCCATAGGAATACTGGATGGTTTGCATTCAACCATGCCTGTTTCATTCAAGAAATCTGTAATGTACTTCCGTTGGGTCATCACCAAACCCTGTGCATTCCTGGCAAATTCCAACCCCAGAAAATATCTTAGGGTTCCAAGATCCTTTGTAACGAACTGACGGCATAGGAATGCTTTCGCCCTTTCTATGCCCTGAATATCATCTCCTGTAATCAGAATATCATCAACATAGACCATGATAACAACCGTACCTGCCGATGACTTCTGAACAAACAATGAGTGATCTGCATTTGACCTCTTGAATCCCTGTTGTTCAATAAGATTAGAGAGCTTCTGGAACCACGCTCTTGGACTCTGTTTGAGGCCATAAATTGCCTTTTGAAGTCTACACACGATATGCTTCTCCCCCTCAGCAGTAAACCCTGGTGGCTGCTGCATGTAGACTTCCTCCTGCAGACCTCCATAGAAGAAGGCATTCTTGACATCCAATTGAGATATACTCCAATCACGGACCACAGCCACAGATAAGAGAATGCGAAGGGTAGAATGTCGAGCCACTGGAGAAAAAGTGTCCATATAGTCCACGCCATAGATTTGTGATGGAGAGAGATGGAGAGATTCGGTTGGGGAGACGGACAATTGGGGAATGGGAAGGAGAGGGGAGAGAGTATAAAGTATCATGTGGCACAAAGATGGGAAGAAACTCACTAATAGTAGTAGTAATAGATAGATATCTATAAAATTAAGTTTGTTTTAAACTAATTTTAAATTATTATTATATATCAAGATTTTAATGCCACATATAAATATAAAATATTTTATCGCACTAATTCTATATGGAATTTTTAAGAGAAAAAATATGCATTTGAAATAATAGGAAAGAGAAAGGGAATAAAATATGTAAAATGAAGAGATAGAAAGTGACGTTTGAGGGAAGGAGAGAGAGGGTTATAATTATATATGGAATTTTACCCATATCCAATAGACATATAAAATATATTAAAAATAATGTGAAAAGATTTCAAATCTAATATTTATGAAATCTAATATTTATGTCACCCTAATTTCAAAAGATGACAAAAAAAAAATTTATGTATGCATTACATTTTAAAAAATATTATTTACTGTTATAAAATTTTAGGTTATTTTAAAAAAATATTAATAAGATATTGATATTAGTAAAATCATTATCATATTCATAAGGTATTTCTTATTTTTATTATTTATTGGATTATTTGTATTATATTTTTTAATTTTTTATTTCTTGGATTATTTGTGTTACATAAACATTAATTTGAAATTATTTCCAAATTTTATTTTTTATTACTTTATTATAAGATTTATATCTATAAAAGTAAGTTTGTTTTAGACTAATTTTTAATTATTATATATCAAGATTTAATACCACATATAAATATAAAATCTTTTATTACACTAACTCTATATGGAATTACAGCATATTATTTGTTAAAGTTGAATTTTAATTAATTACTAAATTTAGAAAAAAATACATTTGAAATAATAGGGGAGAGAAAGGGAAATAAGTATGTAAAATGGAGTGATAGAAAGTGACGTTTGATGGAAGGAGAGAGAGGGGCGAGAATGGAGAAAGAGGGGAGAGGGACCACATGATTTGAGGGTAAGAGAGAGAGGGGTGGGCATCGTGTCTGATGGGAAAGAGGAATGACGCATGGCAGTGAGAGAATAGGGAAAGAAATGGGAAAGAGACTCTTGTTGTTGGCAGGTAATGGGGGAGGGGAATCCCATTTCGGGAAGAGAGAGTGTGAGAGGGGAAGAGGGCGCGGGGAGGAAGAGTTGGGAAGAGGTTTTGCCACGTGTCACCTTACTCGTGAAAAACCCACTAATAGTAAGTATCTAGATATGTGGAGATGAAGGGCCATTGGGGCTCCATAGAAAGCCAAAAAAACTTCACAGTTGTATTAATACCCCCCCCCCTCGAAACATCAACAATGTTGCATGACCCTTCTCCTAAGGTAGAAAAAAACCCCTCCCAACTTCCTCTACAATGGAATGGCTCACAGGAGTGATCGGGATCATTTGTCCCAGTATTTCTGTTAGATATTTTTTAAGGAATTAAAATACAGATATTGGAGATTTATAAGCAGATGTTGTTGTTTGATTAAGCATGTAAAGCAACGTTATTCATGTATACAAGTACGATTTCTAGCACCATGTCGCCACCTTCCTAACATATCAACCAATCTTGTTTCCTTTTGTTTTTGAAGTTCAAATCTTAACTTAGATCATTTATATGTGTTGTTTGAGCATATGACACAAGGTTTTGGTACCGGCATAATGGCATTGCCAGGGAGGGTTGCTTGAATCCTGAAATGGTGTGTGTAGAGATAGATATTATTATGTTATGTGCATGTTCGTTATTTCTTTCTTTTCTCTGGACTACTTTGTACTTTACTCTTAAGGTCTCACCCTATATAAGCGAGCCTAGGGTTTCTTTGAATAATTAATCTTAGTTTTTCTCCCAACATGGTATCAGAGTCTAAGCCCTAGGGCACTCAACCCGCCCCCACCTGCCGCCCTCTCCCTTCTTCCTCATCCCGCAGCCGCTGCCGCCTCCCAGCCCCCCCTCCCGCGCGGCTCCCACGCTCACCGCCAGCCCTCCGGAGACCCCCTCGTCCAGCTTCCGCCAGCCCCAAGGCGGCCACCTAGTCCCGCCGCCATCTCCACCCGACGGCCGTAGCCGAGTCTCTGGCGTGCCCTAGCCAACCCACGGCGATCCTCGTACTCGTCTCTTCCTCTAGAAAGATGGATTTGAGTGCGTAGCGTCTACATACGCACTCGAATCCTATGAAGGTTGTGTAGACATCTATCACTTTGTCTACAAACCTAGTTCTTCTCCAGCGGCAATATGTCCGAGTCGAAGGTTGATATGCCCTCCATAGGCGCATTCAAAGGTCCTGCGCCAATAGTCAAGATGGACGGGTCGAATTACGAGCTCTGGACGATGCAGTTCATGAGCCTCATGAAATCGAATGGTAAGAAGCATATTCTTATCGAGGATGACCCAGCAGAGAAGACAGGGATATATGCCTCGTGGGAGGCTGATGATGCCATATGCAAAAGTCTGGTTGTCAGGTACATTGACGATGGAGATTGCCAACGATGTCCTCCATCAGCCAACTGCCAAGGCGATGTGGGATATACTAGCTGCTACATATTCGCAGGTGCGAAATGAGACCGAGATGTTACAGCTTCAGCATGACATATTTACGATTAAGCAGAATGACAGACCTCTTCACTCCTTATACACATCCCTGAGGGGGATGTTTGAGAAGTTATACAGTACTATCCCACTCACAGCGACTCCTGAACAACAGAAGACATTTCGGAATACCACCATGGTGGGCGTCCTACTTGCGACCCTTGATCCTGAATATGACGTCGCCCGTTCTCAGATTTTAGCCGAAGCAGTTATTCTATTCCTCCAGTGGAGGATGTTTACAGGAGACTCGGTCGCATTACAGTTTCTTCCAGTTCTTCTACTCCACCCCCATCGGCGATGGCAGTTTCGCGTGGGAGAGGTAGCCCGTCTTCAGGTCGTGGACGTGGACCCCAGGTAAGGGGTGGTTGCTTTAATCAGCCATGTTCCTATTGTCATCGTAGAGAACACTCGGAGGAGACATGATATTCTAAGCATGGGTTCCCAGCATCGGCACGTATTGCAGAGCACTTACAGTCCCAGTTGGCGTCTACTGCCGATAATCGTTTTGAGGAACTTGTGGCACGTCTCCGAGATATTATGCCACAATCATCTGGTGATTCTTCTGGCGGACCTTCAGATGTTGCAGCTACAGCCTCCGCCAGTTCATCTGCTGCTGCTAGTACCTCAGGTAGATCTACTGCATTTACACCATCTCATGATATCTCTGATTGGATTATAGATTCGGGTGCCACACATCATCTCTGCCGAGATCGAGATAGACTTGAGTCCTACAGGGACATTCCTCGCGGCCGCTCTGTGCAGATCGCAGATGGTACTTATTCCCCCCTTGTTGGACAGGGGGAGGTCTTCTTATCCTCAACTACGCATCTACATAATGTCCTACATGCTCCTGAGTTCTTGATGAATCTATTACGAAGGATTTGCATTGCCGTGCTATATTTGACCCGACTTCTCTTATTTTTCAGGACATACTAACGGCCAGGATGATTGGTTGTGGCTCTGAGCAAAATGGTCTATATCGACTGGTTCGGAATTCTTATGCTGGCATCTCTTCTCATTCGGCCGGACCAGACTCTCCGTACATCTGGCATCTACGTTTTGGTCACCTCTCGCTCAAGAAAATGCGCCATCTTCTACCTCAGATCTCTCTCAGTTCGTCCTTTCGCTGTGAAGCGTGTCAGTTGGGAAAACGTCATCGGTCGAGCTTTCCTACTCGTCAGTGTCGGAGTAGTAGCTCCCCATTCGAGTTGTTTCATATAGATATATGGGGTCCGAGTCGTGTACTCGATCATCAGGGACACAGATTTTATCTAGTGGTAGTGGATGATTTCTCTCGTGTATCTTGGGTCTTTCTTTTAAAGAATAAATCAGAAGCAGGAGATGTGATCAAGAATTTGATTAGTGAAGTGCAAAATGTGTTCTCTTCTACTGTCAAATATGTTCGTACAGATAATGCCCTAGAATTATGCACACGGTCCATGTCTCAATTTGTTTCATCAAAGGGCATTATTCACCAAACCACTTGTGCGTACACATCTCTACAGAATGGAGTGGCGGAACGAAAACATCGCAATCTCCTTGACATTACTCGCACCCTACTGATTCAGAGTTGTGTCCCTATTTCTTTCTGAGGGGATGCCGTTCTTACTGCGTGCGATCTGGTCAACCATATGCCATCTTCTGTTCTTGGTGAGAAAATACATCCCTCTATCATTTTTCCTGACAAGGAATTATTCTCACTAAGTCCACGTGTCTTTGGTACTGTAGCTTTTGTTCATCTTTTGTCTCCTGGACTTGACAAACTCTCTCCTAGAGCTGTCAAGTGTGTCCAAGGTTTGAAAAAACGAAAGGCGGAACGAGGCGATCTCCTTGGAATCGAGGCGAGGCGTAGCCTCGAGGCGGTCGAGGCGTAAGCCTCAGTTTATATAGAAAAATATGTATAAAACTACAATTAGATATATCTCTATGTAATTATATGTTCTCTGCCCAATATATAATAATTTACACTACAAGATATGATGAAATAATAAAGATAAGAACCCCAAAATAGAAGATAGAACAACATCTATACATTTCTACAAATGTTCATCCAATCAAAGAGGAATTCATTGACTGTAGATATTATGAAAGAATTAAATAATACATATGTGTTTATGAAATATTGTTTTAATTAAAAGTATGACTAATACTTCGAAGAAGATTCTTTTATGTGTCTAACATATAATATATGATCGCACGAGAAACAATGAATCATATCCATTTCGAGCAAATCTTTGAAATATTTTTGTAATTAAAAGTTCGATTAAATATATGTCGAAGAAATTTATGTTGTGTCTAATATATAATATAAGGCAACATGAGAAACCGTGAACCTTATCCATTTTGTTTTGCTTGATATATTGCAAATCTTGTTAAGTTACAATTATTGTTTAATTTAATATTCATGAATTCATTCATTAAGAGTGAAATAGTAAGAATTTGCCAAAATAGTTGGATACATTAATCGTAAATATCAAGTTATGGGCATGAAATAAACATCATATTTAGGCATCCATCTTATATAATCATTATCCTAAATAAACATATATTTATAAGCTTCTCAAACTACTAAATAAACCATTAAAATAAAAAAATACTTCAAAAAAAGCAAAAACGCCTCACGAAGCGCCTCGACCGCCTCGAGGCGTTCCGCCTCGAGGCTACGCCTCGACCACTCGAGGCGCACGCCTCACAGGACTGGTCTGAGGCGTAAGCCTCGAGGCTAAAAGGGACCGCCTCGCCTCGAGGCGTACGCCTCGACCGCCTCGAGGCTAGCCTTTTAAAACAATGAGTGTGTCTTTATCGGTTATTCTCGGACTCAGAAGGGCTATTGGTGTTATGATCCCATAAACAAAAAATACTTCGTTAGTGCTGATATCACATTCTTTGAGTCTATTATGTATTTTTCTCCTGCAGGTGACAGACTGGTTTCATCCACTACCAATGATGATGTCTATGTACCTCCACCTCCTACTTGGAGTTCAGCTGAGTCTCCTGTTCCTACCCCTGAGTTAGCGTCACCACCACCACCTCCACCTCCACCTCTTCCACGACCTCCCATACCATCTCTACCAAAATTCTATACGCGTCGGTCATGTCCAGCTTAGGCTACACACGTCAGCCACCCATCACGCCTCAGGTATGTTCAGACGGCATTACCACTGACGGGTCAGATATGGTACATGTGCAGTATTCTTCCTTGCAGGAGGATGCCACACCATCCAGTATAGCAGGAGATGTTCTTGACATTCCTATTGCCATCCGGAAGCAGAGTGGATATGTGCCTCCTATCCCTTTGCTTCACAGGTGTCGTTTCACCGTCTCACTGGAGACTTTCAGAGATTTGCTGCAGCGTTGTCTTCCGTGGATATACCACGGACCTACTAGGATGCTATGAAGATTGACTGCTGGAGATTGGCTATGGAAGATGGGATGCGTGCATTGCGGTCTCGTGGCACATGGTCTTTGGTTATTCCTCCTCCTGATGCATCTATTGTGAGCTGTAAGTGGGTCTTCACAGTTAAATATAATGCAGACAGCAGTCTAGATCGGTACAAAGCACGCTTGGTCGCGCGTGGCTTTGCAATGAGGCGATTGAGTCGGCGGAACACCTCTTCTTTGGGTGCACCATGGTGTCGCAGGTGTGGCAGGGGACTGGTTTGGATTGATGCAACACGAGCGATCTCCTGTCTTTCTGGTTGTCGCTTCAGGCAAATAAGGGGAGGTCGGTCGCCATTCTGTGGGCGATTTGGCGGGGGAGGAATGATCTTGTGTTCTCGGGACAGAGGTTTTACCGGGAGAACGTGACGTTTTTTGCTAATCACCTGGTCGTGGATTGGGCGTTGTAAGGGTGATGGGTCGGGCGTTGTAAGGGCTTCGGATAGTGGATGTTGTCTTCCCCGCTCTTGTTTTTCTCTTTCTCTTCTTGGATAAATTATTTGGGGCGTGCACCTTCGACTGCTCCCCCCTTGTTTCTGGATTTCAAAAAATCTCTCTCTCTCTCTCTCTCTCTCGCTTTTCTCTCTCTCCAATAAATTTAACTCTATTCACCACTCTCTCTCTCTCTCTCCCTATTCTCTCTCCACTTTCTCCCCTCAATCTCTCTCTTCTCCCCATTTCTCTCTCACAACGATATATCTCCCTTCCCCCTCTCTCTCCACACTCAATTTCTCCCCCCTCTCTCTTCTTATTTTTCTCCCTTCCCTATCTCTCTTCTCTCCCCTTCCTTTCCTCATTCTATCGCACTCCCACCGTCTCTCTCTCTCCGATTGCATCGGACATGCCCCCATCTCTCTCTCTCTCCCCCTAAAATCACGTGGTCCCCCTCTCTCCCTCCCTCAAAGTCTGTTGCATCTCTCTCTACCCCTCTCTCTTCTTTATTTCTTTTCTCTTCAAACGATGCACCTATCTCTCTCTCCCTCTCTCCTCTTTTTTCTCTCTCTCCTCTAATATATTTATTACATATACATATTATATTTTTCCTTTATATTTATTATAATATTTATATATACATATATGCTGTATTTATTAAATTAAAAATTTGATATCTCATATAAAGTTACAATTTTCCAAACTTAGTAATTTATTTAAGTTCCATAATTTTCTTTTATATTTATTATATTTATATTTATACATACATATTATATTAATTAAATTAAAAATTTTAAATTTATAGATTTTTTATAGTTGATAATACATATTTTACATTAAAAGGCTATGATAATTAATCGCACCATAGTTAGATTTAATAAGTGACCTTATTCAAATGAGTTGTGACAATTATATTTTTCATCACATTTTTACTAAAATCAGGTTTAATTATGATAATTGATTGCTAATATTTCATTTCTCCTTATGAGTAGTATTATGGTCTTATATGTTCTATATTGTTTATTGTTGAATTTATATGCCATTATTTTATGTATATAATTTAATTTCCATCTAAAATAATATTTGTTTTAATTTAATGACAATGATAACAACTCTTATCACAACTAACTACAACGGATAAGGTTTTTAAATCTTAAAATATTGTAGCAACTTAGAATGTATTTTGCATAATCAGACGTACGCTTTTAAGAATCAAATATATGTTGTTATTGAAAAAGATTAAATATTTCATATTTATTTTCATTTATTTATGTTCTTTTAGTTTCATTTCTAAATGTTATGTTGGTATTTTTTAATCATAATTCTGATAATCATAGGTTAATTTATAACTATATTAAAGGCTAGGATGACCACACCTAGTACGATTAAGATGATGCATCACATATTTTATTTTCAGCCGCGAAGCACGGGTATGCACCCTAGTTTGTGCTATTGGACAATTCTAGTCCAATGTACTCAAAGACCTACTCATTTACCACATGCCATTGCCATATTTTCCTTTTTTTATACTTATCTAAACCCTAAGCACGCTGCATCGTCGTTGCCCGGATGCAATCCAAAATTTGCAAGGATTTTCGCATGATGGACGCATGGGAGTAAAGAAGTTTGTCCAAAAGATGTTGCAAAGGAAGTTGCGGATAGGTAGTTGAAATATTGACACTTTGACTGACAAATCGATGGAGATAATAGATACGATGGAAAGAAGGAAGATTCAGATACTATGTCTCCAAAATACAAACTGACATGGAGAGAAAGCAAGGGAGATCGAGAAGACATGCTTTAAACTTTGTTATTCATGTGAAGATAAGTGTAGAAACAGTATTAGAGCGACTGTTGATAAGGATTTGAAGTAGTGCGTGGTTGAGGTGTAAAGATTCAGGGATTGGATTATTTTGCTAAAATTGGTGCTTGAAGAAGGAATTCTGAATATCATCTCAGTTTATGAACCACAAATTGGTTTAGATGAAAGGATAAAACACACTTTTATGGAGGATCTGGATAAGATTTTGTAAGGAATGCCACAAAGAGTGAAGATTTTCCTGGGCGGAGATCTTAATGGACATGTGGGAAAGGATGATTCAGAGTATGCTAGCGTTCATGGAGGCCATGACTTCAGGGATAAAAATGAAGAGGGAAAAGTGATTATGGATTTTGTAACGACGTATGATTTTTTCATAGCAAACACTTTCTTCAAGAAGTGGGAGGGGCATTTATTTTTTGTATGAGTGGCCCGATTAGAACACAGATATATTACTTTGCATTGATATGAGATTGGTTGTGTTGCAAAGGCTGTAAAGTAATCACAGGAGAGAGTTTAACAACCCACCGGTGCTTATTAGTCATGGATGTGCAAATAAAAGGGCTGGTAAAGAAAAAGAGGGTTTTAGATATCACTAGAACTAAATGGTGGAATCTTCAATTGAAGTAATCAAGCTTTAGGGAGAAGGTTTTAGAAGAGTTATCTTGGGATTGTAGTGGAAGTGCAAACAAGATGTGTGAGGCGGTAGCATCTTGTATCCGAAAGGTAGTTAAAGAGATGTTAGACGAGTCAAATGGAGGAGCTCCAGGCCAAAAGGAGGCTTGGTGGTGGAGTGGAGGGGTGCAAGAGAAGCTCAAAATTAAAAGAGCATGCTTTAAAGCTATGTCTAAGGATAAAATAGAGGAAACTACTACAAACTACAAAATAATGAAGAAGTAAGCAAAGAAGGCTGTAAGCGATGTTAAGTCGAAGGCTTATGAGATTTTATATAAAAATCTCGACTCTAAGGAGGGACAGAAGGATATATTCAGGTTGGCCAAAGCAAGAGAAAGAAAGACCAAAGACCTTTCTCAAGTGAGTTGCATTAAGGATGTGGAAGATCACATGCTTGTTACTTAGAAGGGCATAGAGATTAGTTGGAAGCCGTATTTCCATAAGCTTTTCATTGGAGAAGGAGATAGAGTAATCATTTTGGGTTATCTAGTTAGTATTGAAGTTATTTGAATCATGCAAGCTATATACGAATACAAAGAAAGGAAGTAGAGGAGGCTTTGAAGGTTACGAGACGTGTGAAAGATATAGGATCGGATGACGTTGCTATAGAAGTATGGAGAGTTTTAGGTGAGCGTGGCTTGACTTGACTTACAAATTTATTCAATGTTATTTGGCGAAGCAAGAAAATGCCTGAAGATTGGAGGAGAAGTATCGTGGTGCCTCTTTATAAAAACAAAGAGGACATTCAAAATTGTTCAAATTACAAAGGTATCAAGCTGATGAGCCATAAAAAAATTTGGGAACATGTGATCGAACGAAGGTTGAGACAAATTTCCAAAGTAAAAGAAAATCAATTCGGATTCATGCCAAGTCGCTCAACCATTGTAGCCATCCATCTACTGAGGAGAACAATGGAGATTTATAGAGCTAAAAGGGAAAACCTCCAAGATGATTTTTATTGATTTGTAGAAGGCTTATAATTCTGTCCCACGTGAGATATATGGAGAGTTTTTGAGAAGAGACATATACTTGCCCTATACATTATCCTCATAAAGGATATGCATGATAGGGTTTTATCTTGTGTAAGGATAAAGTCTGGGACGTCTGACTATTTTGACATCAACATTGGTTTACATTAAGGTTCTACTTTGAGCCCATTTCTTTTTACTTTGATTATGAACGGGTTAACAAGTGACATTCGTGATGAGATACCTTGGTATATGTTATTTGCTGATATATTGTATTGATTGATTATTCTAGAAAAAGAATAAATGAGAAGCTTGAGGTATGGATACATGCATTGGTGACTAAAGGATTTCGTATGTCTGGCTTAGACTCAATATATGGAGTGCACTATTGATGGAAGCAATGATGAAGGAATCAGTGTGAAGATTGGTGCAGAATAGGGATTCTTTTAGATACATGGCACCTATTTTGCAATATGATGGGGAAATTGATGGAGATTTTACTAATAGATTAAATGCAGGCCGGCTAAAGCAGAGAGGAGCCTATGCTGTTCTCTATGATAAGAAAATTCCTTTGAAAATCAAAGGAAAGCTCTACAAAGCAGCCGTGAGACCTGTTATGCTCTATGGATATGAATGTTGGCATGTGAACCATAGACATGTGCAAAGAATGGCAGTAGCAGAAATGAAAATGCTAAGATGGATGTGTGGACATACACACACACACAAATATCGGATTTGGAATGATGCAATCAGAATGAAAGTTGGTGTAGCTTCGATCGAGGATAAGATGCGAGAAAACCACTTGAGGTGGTTTGGTCATTTGCAAAGGAGGTCAGCTGATGCACCAGTTATGAAATGCGAGATTTGGGATGTTGAGCCGGCTAAGAGAGGACGAGGAAGGCCCAAGAAATGTTGGAATGAGACTATATACGAAGGGATCTTACTTTTTTAGATCTAAGCCTGATAATGACCCAAGATAGATCTGAATGGAGGCAAAAAATCCATGTAGCCGACCCTACTTAATGTGGGAAAAGGCTTTGTTGTTGTTAATGATTTACACTTGGTGGCTGCCATTTCTTGGCCTTACTCCAGCCTATTTTAGTGCAGCGCATGTAGGCCCAATTGGGCATCCATTTCCTAATTTGTCATATATTTTTAGAAGATTATTTAAACATTGATGTACGCCACCCAATTTTGCATCAATTTAATAAACCTTGTTATGGTATCGGTATACTTGCTTTCTCAGCATCTAATACGAATATGTAAAAATCCTCTCCCATCCATTTCTAGGTAGTCAACACACTATTATTCATAACTGTGAGCGAAGAAAAATCACGAACCTCCTGTTAAAGAGCGATGTCATGAATCAAAGTAGTCATATCCCATCCAAGTGCTGTGTCACCATTTCCTGCGTGGCCTCCACAAACACTACCAATTTCCAGAACCACACTACCAGTACCTTTTCCCCTGTCTAGTCATCTAACCACTATCTGAAATCCTCCCCATTCCTCAACTGCCTCCTAAAAGCATTCCCACAGCAGGAAGGAAGTTCATCAATCCCCTCCAGAATACTGATGCCATCCATGGAAGAACTGCCTTCTCCATTGAAAGTCATATGTCACAATCATGTCATGTAGACTTTATCCTCACCTAGGAACTTCAAAATTTACTTAGGCTTCAGTAAAACATTACAATTTCCGAACACCCAACCCCTTCATGAGGTTTGCACACCTCCCACTAAACATAATAAGTTCTCGCCTTCAAAGGAAGTCTCGTATGCACCACATTGATCTGTTTCTCCGCCTTCACCAGCAACCTAAAAGTAGGACATGCAGAATATTTGAGCTTTTGGACCTTAATTGGACACTCGGGATAAGAACATAATAGTGAAATATAATGGAAAACCATAGGGCTTTAGATCAAGTGTTTCTATTTTGCAATTTAAATGACTTTATTATGAAAAATTATAAACACGTGGATTACAAGGGACCATGGCCGTAAGCTGAAAGGGGCAATTCCAATATGACCAATTGACCACCTAAGACAACATAGTTGAAAAAAATAGATAATGTAATTATCAATTATTAAAGAGTCCGGTGATAAATGCATTCTTGTGGAAAGTAAGTCTTGCTAAGCTTTATGTCACTTTTCTTTGCCTCTAACTTGCTTTTGAAGTCTGTGCTATTGAAGTCCTTGAACGACATTTCCAACGTCTTAAAGAAGTAGCTTAAGATCAGCAAAGACGTGCTCGAGCCACTCTATATGGTAGGCAACAGCCAGTCAGCCATTTCTGCAGTGGAATCGAACAGATGAGTATTATTCATGTTTGGGTAGACATTGTTTATTATTTAGTGGTTTTCTGTGCATTTGGGTAGTGTGGATAAAAAGATGCATCATGAAGAATGCTATCTCTGTATTGATGAATGGAAGGCTAGATGGTGATTGAGTCTAGTATGAGGGGTGTGGGGTATGGGTGTCCTGCAGTAATCATTATTGTTTTGGTTTCATGCTCTCTTTACTTATTTAGGCTTGTCAATATCAGTTCTGTAGGGGATTCATGATGGGAGAGGGCTTGTGCAACCTTGTTTTGCAATTTGTAGATAAGATTAGATTAAGAAATGTCAGAGGTGCATGCAAAAAGTTATATTTACTACAAAGCTTTTTGTGATTTGTCTTTGCATGGGGGCAAGTCATCTTTTTGGCCCTTTGAAATCTAGTCGGTAGAATTAGCCTTTTTTGTGATTTGTTTGTGTGAGAATATTGGGTTGAGCTCATTTTATGCTTTTGGCCCACATCTTTTTAATTGAAGAGAACTCACTGATTGCGTGGGTGGAGTTGTAATGGATTGAAAGGAGTTGGAGGGTGGATGTCATATCTTTATGGAAGGTGAAGTTGATTTCCTGATTGGCTTCATTTTCATTTTTTATTGATCTTTATTGTATTTCTTATAGTCGTGAATAGATATTGATGTAGCACCAAGATTCTTTTGGAGGAGTTTGAATAGTGCATGCAATGGTGTAGGTTTGATGAATGCACCCTAGTTCTATAAGATGGCAGGAAATCATCATCTTTGAAGTAGGAGTCAGGTGCTGTTGACCTTGTGGATATGAGATTTATAGTTCGAGGGGGATCTGCTCCAGAGTTTTGAACTTTTGCTTTGGGGAAAGTAGTATAGAAAAAGATATTGTTGCTGATGAAAGGAACACAGATTTTTGCAGATGAAAGGGACGGCATGTGATGTTGGCTGTGTACGTCCTGAGGGGACGCATTTTCCCCATCATAAGTCATTCATTTCTGCAGTTTGTTTGACATTATATATGTCCTGAAGTTATGATGTCCTGTATGCCTGGTCTAATTGCTACGTTTTAGATATTATTATTACAATGATAAAATCTGCGAGGCCTTTCTGGGCTCTCTTCTTTTTGGAAGACCCTGATAGACCGCAGCTTGCTTTTTAATCTTGTGGGCCTGCTGTGTGAGATTTAGGAGTGCCTTTAGGAATGCTTGGTTGTATGCAGAGTATCATTCTGTGCTGAACCACAGCTGAGGTCATGTACTCATGGGTAAACTGTAGGGTTTTTTTGGGGGATGTTATTCCTAGCCCTGATACCTGCTATTCTCATTTATATATCTTTTTTGATGGTCACAAACCTCTACTAGTCATTCTCATACTCCATATTTAGCTTTCCAAAAAGATTTCTTGTTAGAATATTTTCATTTCAATTAGTCATGTTCGGGCTATTAACTTTTGTCTCAGGTTGATATGGTGCCTGAAGATACTAATGTGGGAAAGTTCTCTCTGCTTTTGTCTGGTTATGTTCGTGCACATAACTTTTGTGTAAATCAATTGGTATGATTGCTTACTTTTCATTTACATGATGGATGGGGATATTTCTGCTCATCATTTCTCCCATCCAGGTCCATGTTTCGGGTGCTGGTGACTTTCAGTTGGCCAAAATAGATGTTTTGAAAGATCCGGTTCCATTAACCGAGAGGAAGAATTTTGAGTCAATGGAATCGGATGAGCTATATAATGAACAGGTTATTGTTGATAGTAACAGCTAGCTTATGTTAAAAATCTTATGCAATTTGAAATTGATTGCCAGCTTTTGGAAATCTTTTTCATTCATAATAAACATATAAAAACAATGCTGATTCTTCCTTCCCACTTATATTCTACTTCTTTCTACTGGATTGCAGGTTTTAAACAGCTTGTTTCCTGACAGTACGAAGTTGCAGCCTTTGCTGGTTGAAAACATACCTGATCCCTTGGCTGGTGAACAAGTCTGTTTCTGAAATAGGGCATCTTCTTAAAATGTCTTTTGTGATTTTTCTCATTTCACGAAACCACTTAACTGCGCCTTGTTTGTACAATTTTATTGTAGTAATGGATGGGAAGTTCCTGATGTCTTTTAGCCTGCCAATCACTTATACTGGCTTCGGTCTAGTTAGTTTGTCCAAAAGCATCCATAGTTTCATATTACTTATGCCCCTCATTGACATTGCCAACTAGATAAAAAATGCCTCTGTAGAAAAAAAGCATTCTGGAGTGATGCAAATAGAAAACGTGCATGGGGTAGAAATTTTTGGTAAGTGATTACGATGTAGAAGACGCACTTGTATCTTGGTATTATGGGGTAGAATACATAGAAGTGCGGGAGATAGGAAGAAAAGGGGGAGAGAGGTGGGAAAGAACTCCAATTTTTAATAACCCAAATCGTTCCCTAAACAGAGCCAATGTTTTTGCAGTTTAAGTCTGCACGTGAACTATTATAGATCTGTATCAGGGCAAAATATCCCTGTAAAAGGCTAATTTTAATTTGGGAATTGCATTGTTTTGTTGCTTCACCTGGTCAGTGAAGATGTTCTTTGCAACCATCTGCAGTTGTCTTGGCAGGGTATACTGTAGTTTTCTTATCAATGAAACATGACATTTTGCAATAGTTGCCTAGACCAATTAGTCGGTCCAACTACACTATTCAACGGGTTGATCAAATAGAATTACTTTGTCTATCTAATCGGTTGATTAAAAAAGTATTTATTTATTATTTTTTGATTTTCATACTTTTCCGTAATGTAAAGTAAAAGATAGATATAATTTGATTATAATTCTATCGGTACTTTTATCTTGTTAATTAATGACCGTACATGCATATATCTATAAGATTATAAGTATTAAACTTTTTCTATTATAAAATCAATAAAATACATAACCTTGTATTTTCGATTACTCACCCGCTTAGTCTTTTTTCTTCATTTAGTAACTTTTCTGATTGGATTACGAATATTGACTTTGCAATTCTGGAAACACAACAAAATGATGGTGGGATAGCTCATTTCACATTCTGCTTCTGAGGAAAGTTTTATTGCTAATGTCAGAAGTCAACATTTTCAACAATATTATCATTTGATAATTGGGTTGTCAAAGAAGTATTCTTTGACATTATAATGACTTTTAGGAAGTGAGTTTGTGGTGTTTTTATTTGATTTCGCGGTTACTTGATTCTATATGCGATTTGGGGTCTTGAATCTTCTTTTGGTACGCTAATTTAATTTTATGTTGATACTTGATAGACTTGGCCAACTGAAGCAGACATGGCTGATGCTGATGCTGCAAATAGACTAAAACGGTTAAAGAAGAGGACTCTTCCTCAAGGCACATCTGACTATCAGGTATGTGACTAGTTGAAATGAATTGCTCGGCAGAGAGAATTCAATCATGGGTTAATGCTAAGTCTTTCTTTTCTGGTTGTTTTGTTTCAGGCGGCATGGATAGTGGATGACACTGATGATGATAACTTGGACGATGATGATGACCTAGGAGATGGTATGATTATTGAAGATGGGCAAAATAACCACATGGAGCAAGATGCAGCTTTCTCGGATATTGACGATGAATCCTATAGCATAAAGTCTTTGGATGCGCAAACAGACGCTGATACAGTTATGATGGTAAGCACTGCAGTGAAATTATGGGTATTTATTTCAAAGGGAAATAGGAAATAATTGTGGGCCATCCTTTCAGCTCTACCTTTATAGATCGAAAGCTATGTTTTTATTATTTTTTTAATTTGTGGTTGAAATACTCGCTGCTATTCAGTGATCAGATTTCTATCATAGGCGTATTGTTGATCAAGAGTCAGCTGATTATGGCGAAGCCTTTTCCCACTATAAGTCTACGTGGATTCTTGCTCAAATCCATGTTGAAAGATTCGACTATTTTTTACGTTCGCGGTTGACTACCTAACGCAACCCCCACAAGAGGATATTCGAACCCTGGTCTTTTGGGTGGTAGACACACTGCACTACCACGGACCATTTAAGTAAGCCATCTGATAATTCTAAATTTTTGAATGGCAGTCACTTTGACCGTTCAGGAAAGGAGTGTAAGAAAATAATATAAATCTAATAGTTTAAGGTGGTTTAATTTGAAGGTGTGGAAAGTTGGAAGAAGAAGCTTGGAAGAGAAGTTAGTGAACAATAAAGAAATATCCAAATGTAACTATTAAAAATGAGCTCTCCTTTCAAAATGTAGTTCTAATATTGCCCAAATTTGTTTCATTTGGAGACTGTAAATCATGTTGAGGACCCGCTCAAAGCTGGAAGGTTTAATTGTTGTTGTTACCTTCAGATTTTATGAATCATGCTTGTAATATTGGCAACTTATATAGTAATGTACATGGCATCAAAATCTTGTGTGGGAAGTTTATAGATTGTGATATCTATAAAATTATCCTAGTCTTTCACATGTTGCTTTTTGATCATTGTTGTTGATGTGTTCTTGTGGCATGTTTCATGGTATTGTTCCCTCTTCCTACAACAATATTGATTGCTAAGTTTTTTTGAAGCAAGAGAAGAGGGAGACACATAGATATGCGTACCCCTAATTTATTAAATTATAGGAAATAGAAAAGCCTTGTAGAACCCAAGACCCATGGGGAGTATCGGCACGTTGAATGACCTCGGAACACAATCTTTGCTTCCTTCCTAGAGCCTCCATCAAATGACTTTTGATGATCTTCAAACTCAACGGTGCCAACATGTTGTGTGACCGTGGCATCATCCCCAGTCGCAAGATGGTCCACGATCGACTTTCTCTAAGCCACCAAAAAATGTTATGCACATGTACCTATATCATGCGATGACAATGTTTTTGAGACCTTAATAACAACTATTGCCGCAAACAGGACAATGGCTTCATCTATCCAAAGTGGTGGGTTTGCCTTTGTCAAGGCATGGGAGTCTACAAGAGATCTCAAAGGAGCACACTGGAGACTCTCCATTACGACGGGTTAACGATGTAAAACCTTCATCTTCTGGAGGTATACTTCCTTTTTCAGACTGAGAGGCTCATCACGCTAAACTGATCTCCTCGCACTATGCCATGTGGTCGGATTAAGTGGCTAGGGGCCAAGGGACATACGAATCTGATGGTACAATAGGAAATTAGTTCGATACTGGTGAAAAGATTCGTTGTGTCATTGTGTTTGTCCCAACTAAGTTTGGCAACATACCATAAAATGGGTCAAGGAGAGAGTAAGTCGAAGAGATACCAATAGTCGGTTCTAAACCCCTTGTCTGCACATCCATATCTGTGAAACCCTCCAACTAATGTTGGCATCTTCATAAGCGAAAACACTTGATGCAGAGGGTTCAGAAGTCCCAAGCTCTTGAAATAGATGGAGCAGAGTCCTCAATGTTCTTGATGTTTTCGCCTACAGTGCTCCTCGTGTTGCGCTCCCTTAGAATGTATTCCAAACACTTGTCCACAGAATGCGGAAAGTACTTTGGAAAAGTCACGAGATCTCGAATCACCTCTTCCAATCGAGGGGAATTGAAATCACCGTTAACAACTCCTTCGTCGGGTAAGGGGGCACTCAGCCTAAATCGGATTCGAAACCAGTGATACGATCCACAATGTCGATGGATTTTGTCTTAGCGAGGTGTTGGGAAAAATAGAAGAAGTATTTATTCCATCAGCCCTAGGCTCTCTTATATAGGAGAGTAGCCTATGGGTAAATTACATAAAGCATACAACAGTAATGAAAAATAACAGAGAAATACAAAGTAAACTAATATATGTTTACACTCCCCCTCGAGATGGAGCATAGATGTCAATCATGCTCAGCTTGGATGCACACTTCTGAAATGAGCCTCGTAGTAATACCTTGGTGAATATATCTGCAGTTTGATTCTCTGAACTAACATGGGATGTAGTAATGAATCGCTTCTGAATCATGTCACGTATGAAGTGACAGTCAACCTCAATGTGCTTGATTCGCTCGTGGAATGCTGGATTGTTTGCAATGAACAAGGCTGCCTGATTGTCACATTCTAAGGTCATAGGAAGTGGGACTTCTATACATAGATCTGTAAGCACAACCTTTACCCACATCATTTCTGTGCTAACCTGAGCCATAGCTCTATATTCAGATTCAGCACTAGACCTGGCTACCACAGTTTGTTTCTTGCTCCTCCATGAGATTAGAGAATCTCCAATGTAAACCACAAACCCAGAGGTGGACTTCCTGTCCTTGGGACAACCTGCATAGTCTGCATCTGCACATGCTGAGATGGAGATCACCTTGCCTTTCTTGAATAGCAAACCCGCACCTGGAGATGATTTGAGGTACCTGAATATCATATGTATAGCATTCATATGAACCTGACGTGGTTGCTCCACAAACTGGCTCACACGACTCACTACAAAAGCTATATCGGGCCTAGTGATCGTGACATACAACAATTTGCCCACCAGTTCTCTGTATCTTCTCCTGTTCACCTCCTCTGTATCATCGTCATATAGCTTCATGCTGGGGTCCATTGGTGTTGTAGCAGGCCGGCACCCAAGCATTCCTGTCTCACTCAACAGATCCGTAACATATTTTCTCTGCGATATTACTAGCCCATACGGATTTCTGGCAAATTCCAGCCCTAGAAAATATCTAAGGACTCCAAGATCCTTAGTGACAAATTCGCTGCCCAGCTTTTCTTTCGCCTTCTTTATTCCTTGTGCATCATCTCCTGTAATCAAGATGCCATCTACATAAGCCATGATTGCAATAATACCTCTTGAAGTCTTCTGTACAAACAAGGAATGATCAGCATTAGAGCGTTTGTATCCCTGTTTTTCAAAGAGGTCTGAGAGCTTCTGAAACCATGCTCTGGGGCTCTGCTTAAGGCCATAGATAGCCTTATGACGTCTGCACACCTTGGAACACTCCCCCTCAACAGCAAAACCAGGTGGCTGTTGCATGTAGACTTCCTCCTGTAAGTCACCATATAGGAACACATTCTTCACATCCAACTGATATAGGGGCCACTCCCGAGTAACCGCAACTGACAGCAAGATCCGTAGGGTAGAATGACGGGTTACTGGAGAGAATGTATCAAGATAGTCCACCCCGTATGTCTGTGTAAATCCACGAGCAACAAGGCGAGCCTTGTATCTGTCAATACTGCCATCTGCATTCTGCTTGACTGTAAATACCCACTTGCAGCTCACTGGGGACACATTTGCAGTTATAGGAACTAGACTCCAAGTTCCTCTAGATTGAAGAGCTGCCATTTCTTCCTCCATTGCTAGACGCCATCTACTATCCTTCATAGCGTCTTGGTAATTCCGTGGAATATCTACAGCTGACAAGGCCACTACAAAGTTCCTGAAGTCCCCAGATTGTCGTTCAAATGACACAGAAGCTGCTAAAGGATATGTGGCGCAGCTCCTCTTCGATTTGCGTATAGCAATAGGAACATCTAAGTCAGCCGTATCCTCATCTTCCCTCTGCAGCACATCTTGCTCAGAAACATCATTAGATCCATCAAGAGTAATATCTTCAGAACATACCTTAGGCGAGCTAGGTGATGAGTCTTGACCATGAGCTGGAGTAGGCCTGCGGGTATAATGAAAGGGTAGTGGTGAATCCGGGATAGTAATAGGAGGTGCAGATGATGGTAAAGGAGCTGGTGGTGGTGGTGGTACTGGTGGTGGTGGTGTCACATAGATGACATCAGTAGTAAGTGGAGGTAGCTGCTGATTTCCTGAGGATGAAAAATACATTACGGATTCAAAAAATGTAACATCTGCACTAACAAGATACCGCCTGCGCAATGGATCATAGCACTTGTACCCTTTTTGAGTTCCGGAGTACCCAACAAACACACACTTGACAGCCCTAGGAGAGAGCTTGTCATTACCGGGAGACAATTGGTGGACAAAGGCAACCGAACCGAACACACGAGGAGTCAGGGAAAATAGATCTTTACCAGGAAAGATAAGAGTGAAAGGAATCTTGTCACCTATGACGGATGACGGCATACGATTGATTAGTTAGCACGCTGTAAGGACTGCATCACCCCAGTAAGAATAGGGAGCATTGCTCTGTATAAGAAGTGACCTGGTGACATCTAGTAAGTGGCGATGTTTTCTTTCAGCAATCCCATTCTGTTGGGAGGTATAGGCACAGGATGTCTGGTGGATAATCCCATGGGATGAGAAATAACGGGGTAGGACATGAGTACATAATTCAAGGGCATTATCACTTCTCACAATTTTAACAGAAGTGGAGAAAAAATTACGGATCTCATTAAGAAAATTGATAATAATATTCCCTGCTTCAGATTTATTCTTTAACAAAAACACCCATGACACACGAGAAAAATCATCCACAATAACTATATAAAACCTATGTCCCCATGGAAGGACATATCGATATCGGCAACATATCGATACAATGTCGATACCGATATATCGACGTATATCGCGGAAATCCGGTATCCATTAGGCATTTTTCTCCTGTCGATCCCGATATATCCATATCGGCGATATATCGGTGACCTGTCGATACCGATATATCGCCGATATATCGCGATATGGCGATCCATGTGTGTCCCTGATGATCAGGAACACGAGTCGGACCCCAAATATCAATGTGAAATAACTCAAACTTGGAGGTACTACTCCGACACTGACGACTGGGAAAGGTAGACCGATGATGCTTTACAAGCCTCACATTGGATAGATGCGTGAGGCAAACCCTGGGGTAACACACAACGCAGCCTCTGAAGCGGTAGATGTCCAAAGCGCAGATGCCATAGCAGAGGTGATACAAATCCAGTAGGTAAGGATGAGGTTCCGGCAAAAGGAGGTTGACTGAGGCGATAGATGCCTCCTTGCTCATAGCCACGACCAATCACGTTGCCCGTAAGGATGCCATGAAAAACAAGAGAAGATGGATCAAGAATCGTCCGACATTGTAAATCTTTGGTAAGTTGGCTGATAGATAACAAATTCATTGAAAAATCAGGTGCATGTAACACATTCTTCAGCTGCATAGAAGATGTCAGTCTAATCTCCCCCTGACCAGTAATTGGGGAATGTGTGCCATTAGCAATGACCACTGTTCGACCTGGAGGGATCTGTCTGTATCCTGTAAGTAGACTTTGATCGCCACATAGATGGTGTATGGCTCCAGAGTCCATAATCCATGCTAGAGTATCTGATCCACTACTAAAAAATGCAAGTGTTCTACCTGATGCACTGGTAGAGGCAGAGGCGGATGCAGCAGTGTCAGGCTGGCTCTCAATAGTATGTGCTGGACCGGATGGAGGAATGATGCCCCTTAGACGAGCAATAACGTCATCAAAGCGCTGATCTAAAGAAGCAGCATATGGAGGCTCTATCTGCTCAGCAACTCGTGCAGATGCAGGAAATCCATGCTTGGAGTAGCATGTGTCTTCAGTATGTCCGGTACGGTGGCAATAGGTACATGTTGGCCGTACCCGACCTCCTCTGCCACGAGGACCACGACCACGAGTTTGAAGGTGACCTCCACGGCCTCTGTTGGCAACCATAGCGGAAGCAGTCTGATTCGTGGTCGTAGAGGGAACAATGATCCGGCTCAACCTGTGAAAGGCTTCCTCCATAGAAGGAATAGTAGAATCCGCCAAGATCTGAGATCGTGCTGCCTCATACTCAGGATCAAGGGCAGCAAGGAAAACTCCTACCATAGTAGCATTTCGGTAGGTCTTCTGTTGCTTTGGTGTTGCTGTCAGGGGCATAAAGCTGTACAGCTTCTCGAACATCCCACACAGAGAAGTGTAGAGTGAATGTAGAGGGCGACCATTCTGCTTAATGGTGAATATGTCATGCTGGAGTTGCAGAATCTTTGTCTCATTCTTTGCTTGAGAGTATGTGGCTGCCAGAATATCCCACATGTCTTTAGCTGGGGGCTGATGAAGAATATCATTGGCAATCTCGATCGCCAAAGTTCCAGATAACCAGACTTTGGCGTATGCATCATCTGCCTCCCATGAGGCCTCCCATGAGGCATTGGCTCCAGTCTTCTCAGCAGGCTCTTCTTCGGTAAGAATGTGCTTCTTACCCGTTGGCTTCATCATACTCATGAACTGCATCGCCCACAGTTCATAGTTTGTACCATCCATCTTTACGATAGGCGTTGGACCACGAAAGGCGCCTATAGATGGATTATCCGCCTTGCTTTCTGACATACTGGAAACAGAAGACTGGAGCGATAGACTGAAGATAAGATCGTCTACACGGACATAGATGGTTTTAGTTGCATGTGTAGACTTCAAGCAACCAAGCCCATTGAGTTGACGATGTGCGCTATAGGGATGTGATTCAGGGGCACACGCACATGGCACTAAGGTGCCCGCTGGAGGGCACGAAGATGCACGCTGATGGGCGCTGGAGCGCTGGATGGCGCTGAGCCGCTAAGGCGCAGGCGCGCAGACGCACTAGCACTGTGGTGCGCAGGCACAGGCACGAGCGCGAGGGCGCGCATGCGCAGGCGCGAGAGCGCGCAGGCGCGGAGGCGCAAGGGGCGCAGGCGCAAGCACGCAGGCGCATGCGCGCAGGCGCAAGCGCGGAGGCGCAAGGGGCGCACAGTATTCGCCGGCGGCGGCGGAGAGAGAGGTACGCGGGTGGGGGTAGGGATAGGGTTATGGTTTCGAGAACTCCGGTCTAGGACCGTCGCTTTGATACCATGTTGGGAAAAATAGAAGAAGTGTTTATTCCATCAGCCCTAGGCTCTCTTATATAGGAGAGTAGCCTATGGGTAAATTACATAAAGCATACGACAGAAAAGAAAAATAACAGAAAAATACAAAGTAAACTAATATATGTTTACACGAAGTTCAACAACATACCCTTAAATGGGTCAAGGAGAGAGCAAGCTGAAGAGGTGCCAATAATCCGTTTAAAACCCTAGGTTTGCACATCTGGATCCGTGAAGCCCTCCCATGACTGTTGGTAATCTTCGAAAACTATAACACTCGAGCCAGAGGGTTCAGAAACCCCGACCTCTTGAAATAGCTTGAGCGGAGTCCTCAATGATCCTGATGATTTTTCCTCCAACGTTCCTCGAATTGTGCTCCCTTGGATTGCACTCCAATGACTTGCCGTTCCGTGCAACGCAGAAAATTCGATGAAAAAGTAACGAGATCTCGAATCTCATCTAACAAATATGGGGGAATTGAAATCGTTGTCAACGACTCCTCTCCCGTGACCACCTTCAATGCTGACTCCACTCCTGCCATTGTTTCTGACTGTTGTGCTTGGTGGGTAGTAACATGCGAAGGTGACAAGACAACTTCAAAAAACCATCAACTTGAACGTCACTCTATCGATATTCACTGAGAATTGTACTGAAGTTAGATTCCACTTGGTACCTCAATGACGAGTCACGAGAAATACTTTGTCTATATTCGAGCCTGGCAAAGAACCGTTTGAGAATCGAGACCACCTCGCTTAGGTCTCTAAGGCCTCATTTGTTTCACTATATTAGAGGGGGGATGGAATTAACATTCTTCTCTTGGTTCCGGCATCTGTTAGATAATTTTCAAGTAGAAAGAGTCATTATAATGGAGACCAATTCCACCGTACATTGGAATAGCCATTCCTATGTACCCCATTAGAATTGGGATTTCATTTCTTTATTATTTGTGAGGGAATATATTATTTTCCATATTTTAAATTCATACACCATTGTTATAAATATATTCATATAATAGGGATGCAAAAGATTGTATAAGTTATCTGTATTCATTTTAAAATCTGAATACATATGGATAACAAAGTGATATTGTTAACGCATATAGTAGTTTATGTGTCTCTCTGTTATTTTTATTTCCAGTTGTATGCTTTATGTAATTTACCCAAAGGCTACTCTCCTATATAAGAGAGCCTAGGGCTTATGGAATAAACAACTTGCTCATTTTTCCCAACATGGTATCAGAGCGACGGTCCTAGACCGGAGTTCTCGAAACCCTAACCCTAACCCTACCCCACCCGCCAGCCTCTCTTCCTCTCTCTCTCTGATCGGCGCCGCCTCCTCTTCAGCCGCACGCACGGCTACGCCCCCGCTGCACCTGCGCTAGCGCCCTCCGCGCGCGCTTCCTCCTGCACGCTTCCTCCTGCGCGAGTGCGCAGCCCTCCGCGCGAGTGCGCAACACTTCCGCGCACCGATCCCCTGTACGGCTGCTTCTGTTCCTTGTGCGACTGCGCGTGAAGCTTCACGCATAACCGCGCGACCCCAACGTGCTACCAGTGCACGCAACAATGTGCTACCACTGCGCACAACGCGCTCCAGCGCTCCTGTGACTGTGCGTTCTCCCGGTTGAGTGTACGCGTGCTTCCTACGCGTGCGCGTGTGCTAAAGCCCTAAAGCGCACACCGTCACCTACATGGGTTTAGTTGCCTGAGGTCTACACGTGCAACTAAACCCGTCAATGTCATTGTAGACGAATTTTATCCTCGGTCAATCGCTCCAGTCTTCAGTCTCCAGTATGTCAGAAAGCAAGGCGGATATCCCATCTATTGGCGCCTTTCGTGGTCCAGCGCCTATTGTAAAGATGGACGGTACAAACTATGAACTGTGGGCAATGTAGTTCATGAGCATGATGAAGTCAACAGGCAAGAAGCACATTCTTACTGAACCAGAGCCTGCTGAGAAGATTGGAGCCAATGCCTCTTGGGAGGCTGATGATGCATATGCCAAAGTTTGGCTATCTGGTACATTGGCAATCGAGATTGCCAATGACATTCTACATCAACGCACAACCAAGGATATGTGGGACATTCTGGCGTCTACATATTCGCATGCGAAGAATGAGACAAATATTCTGCAACTTCAGCATGATATATTCACAATAAAGCAGAATGGTCGCCCTTTACATTCTCTCTATACATCACTGCGAGGGATATTCGAGAAGCTTTACAGCTTCATGCCCCTGATAACCACGCCAGAACAACAGAAGACATATATGAACGCGACTATGGTGGGCGTGTTCCTTGCTGTACTCGATCCAGAGTATGAGGCGGCACGATCCTAGATCTTGGCCGGCTCTATTATTCCTCCCATGGAGGAAGCTTTCCATAGATTGAGTCGGATCACAGTTCCTTCCACGACCACGAATCAGAATACTTCAGCTATGGCAGCTAACAGGGGTCGTGGATTTCATCATCAGAGCCGTGGATGTGGACCCCGTGGGAGAGGAGGCCGCACTAGGCCAACTTGTACTTACTGTCATCATGTTGGACACAATGAAGACACATGCTACTCAAAGCATGGATTTCCTGCATCTGCACGAGTCGCTGAGCAGATAGAGCCTCCATCTGCTGCTACTTTGGACCAGCGGTTCAATGATCTAGTTGCCCGTCTGAGAGGCATTATTCCCCCATCTGGCCCAACGCCTACTACTGAGAGTCAATCTGATGCTACGACCAGTTCCTCAGGTAGCGTACTTGCATTTACCAGTAGTAGATCAGATTCGTTACCATGGATTATGGACTCGGGTGCTACTCATCACCTATGTGGCGATCAGAGTTTACTTACAGGATATACTCAGATTCCTCCAGGCCGAACAGTAGTCATTGCCAATGGTACACATTCCCCCATCACTGGTCAGGGGGAGATTAGATCGACATCTTCTATGCAGCTCAAGAATGTGTTACATGCAGCTGACTTTTCAATGAATTTGTTCATGGTTGCAAAAGTCGGTAGTTGGTACTCGATCGGTTGGGTCACTTACTAAGGATTAATCGGCAGTCGGGCGACTAATCGGATTTAGTCGGACTTTAATCGGTTTTGAATTTTATGATTATTTCAAATATATAACTCATTTTTATACATACATTTACATAGATTTTGTACATTTTTATACTACCATAATAGAATAAAAGAAGTACTTGAATTTAAATAAAATATTAAGCATATTATAATAAGTTTGCTTATAAAAAAGCAAAACATTAAAAAATCATGGTATCTCCAAGCAAAAATTGGTCGATTAGTGTACCTAGTCAGAATTACTCGGTACTCGGTCGACCATCCCATTGACTAAACTAGTCGGACATACTAGTCGGGCCAGTCGGGTGACTTTTACAACACTGAATTTGTTGTCAATTAGTCAGATTACGAAGGATCTACATTGTCGGGCAATTTTTGATCCATCTTCTCTTATTTTTCAGGACATCCATACGGGCAACGTGATTGGTCGTGGCTATGAGCAAGGAGGTCTCTACCGCCTAAATCAGACTCCATTCGCAGGAACCTCATCCCTTCCTACTGGACCAATATCTCCTTTATTGTGGCATCTGCGCCTTGGACATCTACCGCTTCAGAAGTTGCGTCGTGTGTTACCCCAGGGTCTTCCTCACACATCTATCCAATGTGAGGCGTGCCAGTTGGGAAAGCATCACAGGTCGACCTTTCCCAGTCGTCCAGGTCGGAGTAGTACCTCCAAGTTCGAGTTATTTCATATTGATGTCTGGGGTTCGAGTCGTGTACCTGATCATCAGGGACAGATTTTATATAGTTTTTGTGGATGATTTCTGTCGTGTGTCATGGGTATTTTTGATGAAAAATAAATCTGAAGCTGGCAATATTATTATCCATTTTCTTAATGAAATTCAAAATGTTTTCTCCACATCTGTGAAGTTGGTGAGAAGTGATAATGCCCTAGAATTGTGCACTCATGTTCTTGCCAACTATTATTCCTCAAAAGGGATCATTCACCAAACATCCTGTGCTCATACTTCTCAACAAAATGGAATTGCTGAAAGGAAATATCGCCACCTTCTTGATGTCACAAGATCACTTCTTATACAGAGTCATGTTCCGTACTCTTACTGGGGTGATGCAGTTCTCACTGCATGTTACCTAATCAATCGTATGCCTTCTTCTGTCTCGGATGAACAGATTCCGTTCTCCCTTATCTATCCTGGGAAGGATCTGTTCACTCTTACTCCCCGCGTGTTTGGTTCAGTAGCTTTTGTCCATTAGTTGTCAGCCTGGTACTGACAAGCTCTCTCCTAGGGCTATCAAGTGTGTTTTCGTTGGGTACTCTAGAACTCAAAAGGGGTACAAGTGCTTTGATCCTCTGCGTCGACGGTATATGGTCAGTGCAAATATTACATTTTTTGAATCTATAATGTATTTCTCAGCCTCAAGAGATCAACAACTATTCCCACTGCCTACCGATGCCATATACTTGACACCACCACCTCCAGCGCCGTCACCACCGCCACCACCAACACCACCACCACCGCCGCCACCACCACAAATACCCGTCTCACCACTACCGTTCCATTATATCCGCAAGCCTCCTCCCGCTCATTGTCATGACTCGTCTCCTAGCTCGCTTATGGTATGTAATGAAGATACTTCTATTAATGGATCTAATGATATTTCTGAGCAGGATATGTTGTAGGGGCCAGATGAGGCTACAACCAATTTAGATGTTCCCATTGCTATACGCAAATCGAAGAGAAGCTGTGTTACATATCCCTTGTCAGCTTCTGTCTCTTTTGAGAGATTATCTGGGGATTTCAGGAAATTTGTGGTGGCTCTGTCAGCTGTAGATATTCCACAGAATTATCAGGATGCTCTGCAGGACAATAGATGGCGGCTAGCAATGGAGGAAGAAATGGCGGCACTTCAATCTAGAGGAACTTGGAGTCTAGTTCCTATACCTCCAGATGTGACCCCAGTGAGCTGTAAGTGGGTGTTCACGATGAAGCACAATGCAGATGGTTCTATTGATAGATACAAGGCATGTCTTGTTGCACGTGGTTTTACACAGACATACGGGGTTGATTATCTTGATACGTTCTCGCCAGTAGCACGTCATTCCACTCTCCGGATCTTGCTGTCAGTTGCAGTTGCTCGGGACTGGCCGCTGTATCAGTTGGATGTGAAGAACGCATTCTTATATGGAGATTTGCAGGAGGAAGTCTATATGCAACAACCACCTGGTTTTGCTGTTGAGGGGGAGTGTTCCAAGGTATGCAGACTTCATAAAGCTATCTATGGCCTTAAGCAGAGCCCCAGAGCATGGTTTCAGAATCTCTCAGACCTCTTTGAAAAACAAGGATACAAACGCTCCAATGCTGATCATTCCCTGTTTGTACAGAAGACTGCTAGAGGTATCATTGCAATTATGGTTTATGTAGATGACATCTTGATCACAGGAGATGATGAGCAGGGCATAAAGCATGCGAAAGAAAAGCTGGGAAGCGAATTTGTTACTAAGGATCTTGGTGTTCTTAGATATTTTCTGGGGCTGGAATTTGCTAGAAATCCATATGGATTAGTAATGTCGCAAAGGAAATATGTTACAGATATGTTGAGTGAAACATGTATGCTTGGGTGTCAACTTGCTACGACACCAATGGATCCCAGCACGAAACTCTATGATGATGACACAGAGGAGGTGGATAGGAGAAGGTACAGAGAACTGGTAGGCAAACTGTTGTATGTCACGATCACTAGACCAGATATATTATTTGCAGTGAGTCGTGCGATCCAGTTCATGGAGCAACCACGTCAGGTTCATATGGATGCAATACATATGATTCTTAGATATCTCAAATCATCTCCAGGTACAGGTCTGCTATTCAAGAAAGGAAAGGGGATTTCTATCTCAGCATGTGTGGATGCAGACTATGCAGGATGTCCCAAGGACAGGAAGTCCACCTCAGGGTATGCAGTCTATGTTGGAGATGCCCTAGTCTCATGGAGAAGCAAGAAACAGACGGTGGTAGCTAGATCTAGTGCTGAATCCGAATATAGGGCTATGGCCCAGGCTACTACAGAAATGATGTGGGTGAAAGTTGTACTTACAGACCTATGTCTAGATGTACCACTTCCTATGAACTTGGAATGTGATAATCAGGCAACCTTGTTCATTGCAAACAACCCAGCATTCCATGAGCGGACCAAGCACATTGAGGTTGATTGTCACTTCATACGTGACATGATTCAGAAGGGGTTCATTGCTACATCTCATGTTGCCTCAGAGAATCAAACTGCGGATATATTCACCAAGGCATTACTACGAGGCCCATTCCAGAAGTGTGCGTCCAAGTTGAGCATGATTGATATTTATGCTCCATCTTGAGGGGGAGTGTTAACACATAGAGTAGTTTATGTGTCTCTCTGTTATTTTTATTTCCAGTTGTATGCTTTATGTAATTTACCCATAGGCTACTCTCCTATATAAGAGAGCCTAGGGCTTATGGAATAAACAACTTGCTCATTTTTCCCAACAGATATTGTTCTTATTCACATCAAATATATGCAAAATGGATATAGAAAGAGTCATTATAATGGAGACCCGATTCCGCCGTACATTGGAATAGCTATTCCTATGTACCCCATTAGAATTGGGATTTCATTTCTTTAATATTTGTGAGGGAATATATATTTTCTATATTTTAAATTCATACACCATTGTTATAAATATATTCATATAATAGAGATGCAAAAGATTGTATAAGTTATCTTTATCCATTTTAAAATATGAATACATATGGATAACAAAGTGATATTGTTCTTATTCACATCAAATATATGCAAAATGGATATGATAGTTGATTGTATATGATGTATTTATATCCATTTGCTCATTAAAGTTAGTATACGGGATACGTGGGTGAGACCAATATATTAAACATATTTATTTCACAATAATTACATAGTATATGGTACAAATAAACTATAACTATTACCAAAATAGATATATGGATTCTGATATATATTTTAATTGTTATTAAAGTAATATTAAAATATGTGTCTACTTTAAAATAAATATGGATAGCACTGCAATTGTCAGGTTGGAGTGCAGTGTGCCTACCACCCAAAAGACGGGGGTTCAAATCAATCTTTGTGGGGGTTGCATTAGGTAACCGACTACCAACATAAAAAATAAGCGAACCTTTCACCATGGACTTGAGCAAGAATCCATGTAGTCGACCCTACCTAAAGTTGGAGAAGGCTTCACTCTTTTTTAAAAATAGATCTGGATATAGACAAGGTTGCAAAAGCCGGTAGTCGGTACTCGGTCGGTTAGGTCACTGACTAGGGATTAATCGGCAGTCGGGTGATTAATCGGATATAGTCGGACTTTAATCAGCTTTGATTTTTTAAATATATAAATCATTTTTATACATATATTATTATATATTTCCATATAATTATATATATATATATATATTTACTATCATAATGAATCAAAAGAAGTAACTGAATTTAAATAAAACATTAAGCACATCAGAATAAGTTTGCTTTTAAAAAAGTAAAAAATATGGCATCTCCAAGCAAAAATTGGTTGACTAGTGGACCTAGTCGGAATTAGTCGGTACTCGGTCGGCCACCCAACTGACTAGACTAGTCGGACCTACTAGTCGGGCTAGTCGGGTGACTTTTACAACATTGGATATAGATATACGATATATATGTGGTAGTATATCATATGTTGATGTATACATGCGTGTTTGTAAACTAAAATTGGTGCATGGGATGTGTAGATACGATAAATATATTATATTTTTATATTTCATATCAACTATATCAAATTTGATTACGGATTTTGATTTTGATATTTATGAATACCATGTGTATATGCTGTATATTAATGGGTATAGTAGTGGATCAGATACTGATGTAACCATATTCTTTTGGATATTGAAGTTGATATACATGATATCTAAATACGGTAAATATATTAAATATATTTATTTTGATAAAAGTTATATTAAACATGTTCGCAAATAAATTTGTACTAAACATCTACTTACAAACATCGTAATGATATTTGTATACATGGATTATGAGAAAGTGGATCTGATATTGATATTGCCACATCCTTTTCCCCATTGAAGTAAGTATACGGGATATCTAGTTGAAATACATATACTTAAAATTTTTAATTTATACATTTATTTGAAATGGCCTGTGTGGACCATAGACATGTGCAATGAATGACTGTGGTAGAAATGAAAATACTAAGGTGGATGTGTGGACACACACACGTAAAGATCGGATTCAGAATGATGCAATGAGAAAAAAAGTTGGTGTAGCTCCTATTGAGGATAAGATGCGAGAAAACCGCTTAAGATGGTTTGATCATTTGCAAAGAAGGTCAGCTGATGCAAGCAAAACAGAACCCAAGCAAGTTGTACACCATTTCGGTATCGACCAAAACAAACACTACGCCGGAGTCTATAAGTGGAGTATCCTTATCAATATAGTCGAGCTTAGAAGCCCGTTAATACACCTGATCATAGCAGAAGAAATGGAGGATGACTTTTTCACCAATATGCACTATTTGAATAAGATTTCAGATTGCAACAACCATTTTGATTCCACCGCTTAACGAGCTCGTAAGGGAAAGTTTCTTCAATCAGACGATATGAGTCGGTAGGAGACCCCTGCCTAGTCTGACCACCTTCAATCAGATGATCTGAGTGAGTGTTTGGTAGGCCAGCTTTGTATGTGATGGGGCCTACCATGAACGCATTAATACAAGCCAATGGAATTCCTATGATGCGACCATGTTAAAAAACATTTGCCTTGCTATGTTCAATAACATTAGTATCTGTGACCTTGGAAGTTGAGTTCATTCTTTTAACACCTCATTTCCCAACGATATGCGGAAGGCATAGAATAATCCTCGTACGAATTGCTGCATACCGAACATATGGAACTCCAATAGGAAATCGAGTTGTCTGTCCTAAGCTAAGAGATACACGACACCAAAACCTAGCCTATTAAATGCAACAAAAAGGTGGTCTAGATCTTCCACCACATCCTCATATCTTGGACACTCCATGTCTCATGTCCAGAATATTTCTATGGGCAGTCGTTAGCAGACGACCATGTCTCGCCAACTATAGAAAACCTTAATACATCGTGGGTTCCTTCTCTTCCAAATCAATCCAACGTCAAGCCATAATTCATCTTGCACCACCTTCTGAGGGGTCGTGAGAGCATTGTATGCTTTGTCCATTGAGAATGATCATTCTGTCCATCTCCAATTGTCCCTACCCCCAAACGACATATCAACATCCTCCAGATCCCCACATTTCTCCTTGTACTCCCCCCAACATTGGTCTGAGAAATCCACTGCAAAATGAGGTTCCCAAGTCATATTCAACCTAGTCTGCACCAACCAAACATTCGATCCCTACTTATCGCAAAGAACCTAAGGTAGTGATCACACATCTTACTCAAACCAATCCAGTCATCTAAACAAAATATGAAGCACTTACCATTCCTGTCCACCTGTTGTAAGATGCTAAACTAGGAAGGAGACTGGAGATGGCTTACCACACCAATTATGGTAAATGGATGTCCCAATGCCTTGCGATGTCAACCCTTACATAATAAATATTTTGCATCAAACAACTAACCAAATCTTCATTATTCTCCTTGATTTTGAGAACCTGCTTAGCCAGGATGGTCTTCTTCATCTGCTCGATCTCTAAAAGCAAGCTTGTAAAAATCATTTGATTAGGCCGATTTATCGATCCGATGAGTCCTGTCAAGGGGGTTGGGGACTCATCTAGGCCTAGTCGGCCGTCTTGACTAATTGGATCGATTAGTGGACCTAGTCGGTCGACTTTTTTTAAGCTGATCCATGACACGATAAATCAAAAAATCGATAACCCAAATAAGAGAGATTTGGGCTTACTGTATGGCATAAACCCTTTCTTCTCCCCAAAACTTTTGATACCCTTCCAGACCCCGGATACCCTCATGTCTGATGCATCCATCACCTCCCTTACCATGGGGCCTCCTCCCCTCTGGCCACCTCGCATCGCGCTTGTGCCCAGGACCGCATCATCTCCGTAGCGATGTTGCTAGAAGCTCCATTGTCTCTCCTGTTCATGCCTCCTCTTCTTTGATAAACTATTGTTATTTTTTTAACAAAATTGTTTAAACCCAAACAATGATGAATGCGACTCTTCTCTTCCCCCTCCAAACCTAATTATTTACCTACGACTTTTTCATGGATTTAGTTTCAAATTTTGTAAGTGCATTTGGTTTTTAGTACTCATTATAGGATTAGATGAATGTCGAGAGTATATTTTTCCTACATTTACATGCTAACTTGGTTTGGTTTATTACTATAGAATTATGTTGTGATATCTAGTGAGATTTTTAGCAAGCTGTGCATTACAATATTTGTTGTGTTATATGTTGCGTTACCGTAGAGTTAAGTTGACGGCATTAGTGAGCGATGTATTGTTGTTTAGCATCCAATTTAATATGTTCGATTTAGGTTGTTTTGTTTTTATTTTAATCGATCATTGTATTTCATTATTAACATATTTTAGTATTAAAAAAGTCTAAATCTATGTACATATATAAAAACATATGATATATATATATATATATAATTACGTATATGGTTAAACTAATTTTAAAAAATCAAAATTGACTAAAGCCCAACTAAATCCTATTAGTTGCCCGACTGCTGATTAATCCTTAATCAGTGACCTAACCGATCGAGTATCGACTGTCGACTTCTGCAACCTTGCAACTTGGTCACATTGTCCCAATCAAGTAACTGTATGCCTCCCTTCTCGTGCCTCGAATCCACCCAAAAGCAAGCTCTCGTCAAATATTCGATCTTTTTTCTCACGTAATTTGGGAGCAATTTTATAGAGCAGAAAAATTAGGGATGACTGATAGAATGTGCTTGAGGAGAATCAACCACCCACCTTTAATGAGTAAATCCGCCTACCACTCCACAAATTTCTTCTCCACTCTCTCAATGAGGGGATGCCATTTTGTACTGCGAAGCTTTCCCTCTACAAGGAAAGACCCAAGTATGTAAATAGAAGGTTTGAAACGGGGCAATAAAGAGCCAAGACTTAGGTCTGAAATCCTGGCTTACAAGGAGCAGTGAGCCTTCGGGAGTCAGATCCGACAACTCTTTATGATTTCAGAGCTTAGTCCATGTTAGCTTTAAGCTCAATAGATGGATACTAACACTATGACATTATCATTGAACAGTTGTGGAGATAGACATGACATGATCGGGCTCCTCTGGTATGGGAACTTAAGATCTGAACATCCCTTTAAATGGTTTTACGGGGCTCAGAACCAAGGGGTCAGTGTCTCCTCTCAGAGGGGTCTCGGATGCCATATTCGAGCGAAGAGATTGCATATATGTGTTTGGTGGATCGACTGGGTTATCGGGTCCCATCACTTGTTGAATAATCCTTCGGGACCACACACCCCACTTTACTCAGGCGATCAAAAGGATGGACATTAGATGCACAAGGGGGGTGCTTTCGAGACCGAGGAGTGCTGTCCAAACATTAAGGTATCCAAGAAAGATCCAATTTCCCAAGTTTGACCATGTTCAACCTGATGAGCCCAACTGAATAATTCTAACTGTTTAAATTCATAGTTTATTTACACATGCATTTAGTGGCTACTATTGGATTTACTTCAATATCTTATTCTGTCCTAAGGTCAAGTCTTGTCGAATGTGCCTTTACATACCTTCTATGGTAATGCTTATAACTGATTATACATTCATGCAATGCTGCCCTTTTAGAGGTTTCTTCACCTATATGCTTTCTCGGAATTGGAGTTGCTTGATCTGTATTTGGCCTAATTGACTGAGATATCTTGCCCTGGCTTCGAATCCATTTGGAGATTAAGGTTGGAGGGCCTTGGGGCCGTTGGTGACTTCTAGGGTTCCGTCAGGAAGAATCCTCAAGGGATAGATCTTCCTATTGTGCTTCTCAAAGAATGCAAGAAATTTGATTAAAAAACAAGAGGTATGAAGTTTTTTTCTATTGCCTGATCAACACATCCAAGTCCGAATTCTAAACAATGTGGGACGAAACATTAGAGAGTGGCGCAATTGGATCTTAGAAAAAATTCCAATTCCTGTCTATATATGTACCTTTGAACTGTAACTGGTCTTTCAAAAAAATGAAACTCCAACAGTACTTTTAGTGACGTTGTGGAACTATATTAGGCCTTTTTTCCAGAAAATGCCAGGTTCTGTGCTCTACATTCCACTTCTGATATTCTATCCAGAGCAATATGGTGACATGTTCTTGCATTGTCTACCCTGACAATAAGCCTTGCTTGATAGAAGATAGTAATGAATAATGACATGCCTATCATATAATCCAGAGATTCGAAATGTACACGGAGTCCTGCTTCCGATCTTCCCGTTGTTAGACTACTTGGCTACTAATGGGTCTTCACATGCAAGGATTGCCTAGTTGGTTGTGTTGAATATTATATGGTCTAATTGATCACTAACAATTATTACTTCCAGGCATATCGAGTGAAACACTTTCATTTTAGGAAAAACGGGTGTGATGTCGAGGGGACACCTACCTGTAAACTTCTTGGAGTGAAATAATTTGTCTCATTCTGCCAAGTAGTTCGGCTTATTTCTATACAGATTTTAGTTGCACTTGGTGTCAAAGAGGGTGCCCACTATATTAATTTGATCTTATTTGAGGCTTTCCTTTATGGTGGTCTTAACAATGAGGTACATATGTAGCAACCGCAAGGGTTTGTATCCAAGGGGAGTATCTGATTGTATGCGGTCTACATTAGGCCATAAACTGAAGTATAACCTGAGTGCGGTTTTAGAAATTCTCAATTGTCACTGAGAATATTGGATTTTTCTGTGAATGCATATAACTCTATACCCATGAAGAGGCCGTCCAAAGGGCTTGTGGTGATTCTTTCCTAGATGAAAATATTATCACATGAGATGATATATGTGGAATATCTATTATGTAGTGGACTTTGGGAGAGCACTTTGTTACCAAGTATCTTGTATCCTTGCATATTTTACTCGGCATTCATGTCATGTCATGAACTGCAACAAAGATGTAATTTTTCAAAGTATGCCCTAATTTTTTTTGAAGGATATCAACACATTTAGGATTTGACCAATCTTGTGTGGAGCTAAACATATATAGACATTATGATCTATAAAGGAAGTAAACAATACAGTTGGATGATTAGAAAGCTCCTATATTATACAACTCGTCCATACATCATTCTTTCTGTAAGTATAGATTATTTTTGAATAGACCCTCAAATATGAGGACTGTCGGCCGGCGTTACTGGTTAATAAAACCATATTCCTATTTTTGTTTATTTCCGCTTCTATTTGTTTACTTGTTCTTTAATTCTATTTGTAACTTCCGTGGTCCTTTATGTAATTACTTGCTTTTGGTCTTTAGGATTTCACCCTATATAAGAAACACTATACCCATGAATAAAATTCATTCCATTGAATTCTTAACTTTTATACACATGGCACCAGAGCTACAATCATAGACTGGAGTTCGTACCCAAGGAACCCACTGCCACCCGCCTTCCTCGCGCATGCGTTCCTCTCCATGCTACCTACTTGCACAAGCCCCCCTCCTCCTTCCGTCTCTTTCGTTGCAGTAGCCACTAGATGCACCCTACGCTCCAGCGTGTAAGCACACAACAACTCTCTTACGCAACAGAACGCTCTGACACACCTCTAGCGCATCACCTCCTCACATACTATCCATGGCATCTTTGCGTGCAACCTTCTCGCGTTGTAGCGTGCGTCATCGCTCTAGCATGCCACCTCCTTTTTGTTGCCCATGCACGTAGAACGTGGTCTTGGTTCTTCGCGCAAGGCCTGTCGCCACTCCCTAGCAGTATATTCATGTTCATTCCTATTCACATGGTGCATGATTAGACGATTTCAACATTCTGTTATTTTTCCTCTCCCTGATCACGATGGTTGCGACTCCTATCAAAATCAAGCTCATGTTTTTCACATCTTCAATGATGGTTCAGGGGACCTCTATCAAACTCACGGACTCATACAACTATGTATTCTAGTTTCGGGCCATCAAGATGTTTATTATCGATTAGAGGAAGATATCTATCTTCATGAAGGAACCTCTATAAGAAACAGACAAATACTTCGAGTCGTGGCTTTAGGACTACTATCAGGTCATGCGGCAACGTCGAGTCTCACATTTCGACCCATCTTCTGTTCAAGGACGCACAAGTATATGTGAGATGAACTGACATAGACCTACTTTAGCAGATTACCAAGTTGCGCCTTGCATACATTTACATGCGAAAATGATTTGCTTCTCCGGGAAAGTCTATTCTTGTGGGGTACTATCAACATCTCACTAACTACTTTATGGCAAAAAGATTTGTATGGCAAGCCTATAGATTTATTGCCGACCTTCATCCTCATTATCAAATTGTGAAGGATTATTTTCTTACCTGCTGACACATTGCCATCCATTAAGGTCATCTTTGGCCAACTACAACAACTTGATCCCTCTACTGGTCATATTCATCTTATCATCTGCAACCAACATGGAACTTTGCATTTCTTGCATCCTCTAGGAAAGGTGGTTGCTACAACTCCCGAGGAGTTGAAGCTGTGCCTTTGGTCATGATCGTGGTTGTACATAGTGCATTCACGGCTAAATGTTCAACCACTCATCTAAGAGGTGTTGGGCAAAGTTTGACAAACCACTACAAGTCAACGTTACATCAACTTCTAACTATGATGCAGACACCAGTGGACAGACTGTCCAACTTTCTGACATATACTATTCTAGATTGATGCAACTATTGGAGAACTCTTCTACTTGTGAGACTCCAACTACAAACATGGATACCATCTTTGGTAGTGTTGTCCACTCTGCCTCTCTGCCTCAATGCGAGCATTGATTATTGACTCTGATGCATCTACTTACTTGACTGGAGAGGGTAGTCTTTTGACATCTTCTTAACCATTTTCTTCTGTGAAGTCGGTTTGTATAGCCAATAGGGCACACAAACCTATGACTACTATTGGGACTATGGAGTCTTCCGCCGAACTCAAGGTTTCTTAAGTTGTTTGTGCTCTCGACTTTCCTCCGAGCCTCCTGTCTATTCATAGATTATCTGCTGAATTGAAATGTAGTTATGCTTTTTGACAAAGTCTATTGTTATTTTCAAGAGATCTTGACGATGCAGATCTTTAGTGAAGGCCATGAGAGAATGTCTTATATTATCTTGATATCTTGGCTTACTTTTTTTTGCTGATGATGTCTTTTTGCATGCGAACATTTTCCTATGGCATCTCCTCGGTCATTCCTCTACTCGAGCCTTCTCTTAGATGTTTCTAGAGTTGTCTTCGCTAAAGCCTTTTTAGTGCAAAGCCTATTAATTCGGAAACACCATCATATCTCCGTTCCTCATAAGATCGAGCCTCGTCGCTCATCGCGTTTTTGTTTAGTTCCTTGTGACAATTAGGGTCCTTGTCCAGTCCGTACTGTGTGAGGTTATAAACGTTGTTCAAAAAGTTGCTATGCAATATTCGTTTTGTCAGGCGGTCTGAAACGAATAAGCGGTTATGTCAAAGTATATGCGGAAGTATAATAGCTTGTATTATATTAAGTAAAATTAATTTAAAATATAATAATAAATTCAAATATTAGAGATTTATTTAAAAAAAAACAAACAAAGATGGAATATTTCTAAAGCACAAACCTTTTAATACGATACGATTTTAATCAAAGCATTTTGAAAAGGCACCCATTTGGATAAAAGAATTCCTCATAACAAAAAAATGAGAGGTGGAATTAGTTGGCGCTTTACTTTTAACATAAAAAATATAACAAAAGAATCTTGTGAAATACATCAATTGGAAACCAATTCCAAAAAATGATGATCTGACTTTAGAACCAATATTAAAATATAAGAACAAAAAATTGGCATATTTATTATTTAATAAGAAAAGAATACTTTCATGTTTGAAACACTTGTATTTCTACATGAATTAAGTAAATGAAATTGGTTTGAAAATCAACGTATTCCAACCAAATAAGCAATTGATTCTCTTCTACCCACCGTGGCTGGGGGATTTAACATAAGGAATTTTTACACCCGTAACCCTGAGTAATTCTACAATTACAATTATGACCCTGCATAATCGTGAATTACACAACAAACCTCAAATAGTCACTCCGTCTCACACCCATAACCCTCCGTTAGTTTTTCTTTTAACCCAACCATATCATTGGGTTAATTTATCCTATGATATTCCAACTGCTTTCAGGAAAAAAATAGTGGCTGTAGGCATGAGACGGGATGGAGGGAAAGGGGAAAGCATGCGGCAGTGGCAGGTCGCAGGAAGGAGGGGCTCTGCATGGAGATGGCCGAGGTGTCAGGGCCGAGCTGGGCAGGCGGAAGCGGGCTTGGTACCGGGGCGGCATGTTCAGCTACGTGAGGAGGTGGGAGGCTTGTGCTGGAGTGGGTGGGGGGGCTTTGTGGCGGAGGTCTCGGGAGGGGAGGGGGGCTCCGCGTCCGGTGGGCTGAGGTTTCGCAGTGGGGGTGGAGGGGTCTCTACGTGAGGCAACGAGATTCTGGGGGGGGGGGGTATGCATGAGGTAACAAGGTTCGGGGGGGATTGGAAGGTTCCACGATGAGGGGGGTCCACGTCAGGCGATGGTCCAGGGCTTGCAGAGGAGTTGGCGATGGAGGGGTGGGGGGTGCTTGCAGAGGAGGTGCCGACAGGGATGGGCCTTGCGGGTAGAGGAGATGACGACAGGGGGGGGGGCTTGCAGAGGAGGTGGCGATGGGAGTGGGGCTTGCAGAGGGAGGGCTTGCGTGGCTTGTAGAGGTGGTGGCAAAGGAGATGGCAATGGGAGGGCGTGTGGGGCTTGTAGAGGAGGTGGCAAAGGAGATGGCGACGAGGGGCCTTGCAGAGGAGGTGGCGACCGGTGTGGGGGGCTTGCGGGGGTCAACGACAATGGGTTGCAGAGGGTTGGACCGTGGCGGGGCTTGCAGCAGAGGTGGCGACCGGGGGTGCTTGCAGCGGAGGTGGCGACCGAGGGTGGGGGGTTGTTTGCAGAGGTTCGAATGCTTGCGGAGATCGACGGCAATGGGTTGCAGAGGGTTGGACCGTGGGGGGGCTTGCAGCGGAGGGGGGGGGTTGCAGAAGTCGACAACGGTGGAGGCATGCTTCCTGAGGTTCGACCGACGGGTGGGGGGCGTGGAGCTTGCATGCGGGGTCCAGTGACCTTCCAGCAACGATGGCATGATTTGTAAATAAGAATGACTATTAAGGATTTCTTTGTCTTTTTTTAATGGAAACCGTCAAACATAACGGGCATCTCAAACAGAACATAACACATGGTTATGTCATGTAAGAGTTAAGCATTACTCGGGGTTTATGCATCATTATATCATGTCTGCACGTGATTATGCAGGATTATGAATGTTATTACAAAATTACTCATGGTTATGAGTATAAAAATCCCTTAACACAAAATTCTGAAGCAGAATATATCAACAAATGAGAAAAGATATTGAATCCAAAGAGCATACAACTAAACTAATAGATAGTTTTTTTCGAGAATAAAAGACGCAAAAGATTCTAAACCAACAAATTAGATAAATGGTAGAGAACAGACAATAAAATAGATTGAAAGTAAAAAAAAACTAAATTTAAAATTTACTGTAAACAGCAACAGCATCATTTGAAGCTTGAAGGGAAACACCACAAAAATCAAATTAAATAAATGGTAGAGAACAAATTATGATAAAATAAATTGCAAGTAAAAAACAACAACTAACATTTGCATGCATTTGAAACGCGAAATATTGCATCAGAAACCAAATTAAATAAACGGTATACTTATAAGATTCATTGAAAGTTCAAAAATAACTAAATTCAACATTTATGGTACACCATTAAGCTTGAAGGAAGCAACATAAATCAAATTGAATAAATGCAAAATCAATTGAAAGTTGAAAAATAATAAAAATTTAACATTATGCAAATAAATGTATCAACATCTAAGCTTGAAGGGCAATAGCCGAAGCCTTAAGAGCATCTACAACAACTGAAACCCAAATGGAGGTAGGGGGATTTTCCTATAGGCAAACCGGTTATATGTTGTTTAGTTGGCCACATACTCATTTACAATCACATATTTCATTGAATATTGCATACACGATTCGGGAGTGTCTCCTACTATACATATGCTTCCGCTTGGCCCACCTTTTTGAACACTAATTATCTAGGTAGTCTTCTGTTTTTTTTATAAAGGAACGACCAGAGATTAATAAATTTGCCAAGTAGTTTTAATTCATACATACCTTTTTCTCTACATGTGTTACAACTTTCAAGACTGATAATGCTCTTGTGTTTGTTAGCAGGGCTTGACCACCTTTTTTTTTATTCGGTATACCCTTTACTGAACTTCCTGTGCTGGATTAGACCTACTCGAGGGATGCCACCACCTTAATAATCACGTATCATCTTCAATTCTCGATGTGGTAACTCCTTTTTTGCTCGTGTACAAAGATGGGTAATCATTACCTCTACACTTGTGGATCTTTGGTTGCACTACCTTGCCTACAACATTCATACTACATATAAATTGTCTTCTCGTGCAGTTAAATGTGTTTTCCTTAGATATTCTCAGATTGAAAAAGGGCACACTTGTTACGATCCTATTAGTCATCGCTACTACATATCTGCTGAAGTTGCCTTCTTCGAACATACCATCTATTTTACTCAATCTGTCTTTGATGTTCCTGTAGAGTTTCTTCCTCAAATTGTCTACACATATTTCAGCATGACATCGTTCCTTTATTTGTTCCTTATTTGAAGGATGACATGCCTTGTTCAAGTGACTCCATCATTGCAAATCCGGATGCTCTATCAGAACTCACAATTGCACTGTTAAAAATCCAAAAGGTAATATATTTTACGTCCCTTGTTACATTTTTCTCTCACTGATAGTCTATCCAGTTGTGATAGGAGTTTTATATATGCTCGTATGGCAATCATTTTTCCTTAAGAATCGGGGTGATCACAATTCTCTTCAGGACCATGATTGGAAGGATGCTATGGATGGGGGATGGATGTGCTTACCTCCAGGGGTACACGAGACATTGTGCCATGTTCGCCAAGCGTGACCTTGTTGCCTGCAGATGGATCCTAATGACCGTACATTCCTTGGATGACCCCTATTGACATATCGAAAGCTAGGTTTGTGGCCAAAGACTTCACTCAAACCTATGACGTCATCTACTTTGAGACCTCTTCTCCTATCGCAAAGATGAGCTCTATTCGATTACTTTTTGTTGATGCCGACAAGAATTGACCTATCTCTCAACTAGATGTGAAGAAATATTCCTTTATGTTACTTAGAGGAGGAAGTTTATTGAAAGAAATAAGGGCTTGCACCATATAGGTGTATGCCTAAAAACATCACAATTTATCACCTTGGTAACATGATTACATGCCGTTATAAGCGGACACCACCCAAATTTCTGCAAGCACTTTAGCACGCGTCACTACGTTCTCACCATACATTCTATCCCCTCTGAATATAACACCATTCCTGGCAATCCATATTTCCCAAAGAATCACTAAGCATCTAGAACGATCCATTTCGATGCCCCTCCAATTTTCCCCAATGAACTCCTTGAAGGCCTTCATATCATCACATCGAACATGTTGATCCCCAAAGAGCGACCAAGCCTCCGCAGAGCTCCTGCACTTGAAGAATAAGTGATACACATCTCCCCCCCCCCCCCCGCCTGGCCCTGCGAACATGATGAGATGTCATTCACGAAGAATCTCGCTACTCGGTCCCCCATCAACAATCTCCCTCTTCTGCATAACCATAAAAAATCTTCACACGTATTGGTACTTTCCAACCCCAAAATCTTCTACAATCCGCCTTAGGGACACCCGAAACATCATTCTGGGTCCCTTTCAATACCTTGTATGCTTTCTCAACGGAGAAACAACCATCCTACCAACATCATCAATCTCTGCCCTCAATGGGTCCTGTCGTATTTTCCAAGGTCGCAAGCAACATCACCAGTTCCTCTGCCCTTTGGTCTGAAAAATCAGAATGGAGCAATGGGAAAAAATCGTGGCCATCCCGCACCTCGGCCACAAGATCACTCGGGTTTGTAGTAAGGGCCATCAACTGGGGAAAATGCTCACCAACTCACCACCTTCGAATCAATCATCTAACCAAAACCGAAAGCTTGACCCGTCTCCCAATACCGGTCGCAAGGATGGGCGAATCTCCAGCGCCAGACCACATATCCTTTTTTAGAAGAATGATGGTGCCAAGCCCAGATTCTCGGTGTTTGGGGAAAGCTGTTCCCACCCCGTAGACCTTACGGAGAAAGGTGCAAACCAAGCTATCGCAATCTCCCCAAATACGGGCAACCCACCTGCCGAAGTACCTTCGTCTGCTAAACACAGAATAGCCATATGTCGTTTTATGAATACCCCCTAAAGAGGAAGTTTACATGGTGCAACCATTGGGGTATTATGTCGAGGGAGAGTATGTAATGTGGACTTCGTAAGACCTTCTACAACCTAAAGCAAAGTCCACGAGCATGATTTGACATACTCACTTCTGAGATCAGCCTTATGAGGTTTTCATAGAACGACATCAAGCCATTATATGTTTTTCGGACAAAGGTCCTTAGGCATGTGATACTTTATGTTGATGACATGATTATCGGTGGCGATGATGGAGAATTTATTCCAGAGATCGATGCCTTTCCTCTAGAAGGTGTTTGTCGCCAATGACGTTAGTCAACTACGATGCTTCCTAGGCATCGAGATGATGCACACTGCAAAGGAATTACACTTGTCAGAAAGGAAGTTTTGCTTGGATATCCTTATAGAAGCTGGACTACTTGGATGTAAATTTTCTGACATCCCGTTAGAATTACAGAAATATGCTACCTTGACCGATCCTATGTTTGAAAACACTATGCAACAAGGTTGCAGAAAGCGGTAGTCGGTATTCAGTCGGCGGGGTCACCTCCTAAGGATTAGTCGGCAGTCGGGCGACTAGTCGGAATTAGTCGGTCATTAGTCGGTTTTGAATTTTTAATTATTTTAAATATATAAATCAGTTTTTTATACATATATTCATATGCATATACATATATTTGTACATTTTATATGACATCATGATGAGACAAAAGAAGTAATTGACTTTAAATATAACATTAAGCATATTAGAATATGTTTGCTTTAAAAAAAGTGAAAAACAAAAAAAATAAAAAAAGGTTGTTGTAAAAGTCGGCCGATTAGTCGGCCGACTAGGCCGACTAGTCGGCCCTACTAGTCGGGTGGACCGACTAAGGGCCGACTAGGCCTAGTCGAGTCGGCTACCCCCCCGACTCGACTAGTCGGACCGACTAGTCGGCCTAGTCGGCCGACTTTTGCAAGCTTGCTATGCAGTATGGAAACCTAGTGAGCAAGTTACTTTACTTTTAGCGACTTGCTATTACTCGACATTTGCGATTGTTTTATTTCCTGATGTTAGACTAGATATATCACATGCCATGAGCAGAGCTAGCTAATTGATGGAGAAGACACATTACAACCACTGGTCGGATGTTTCTTTTGATCCTTCGATACTTGAAGGATTTTACAGGAAAAAAGTCTCCTTTTATGGGGCTAGGGGACACTAACATCACCACTTATGCATATGCTAATTATGCCAGTTTTCATGAGGATATAGGGTCTACCACTGGTTACATCATGTTTGTTGGCGGAAATCTCGTTACATGAGGCAGAAAGAAGCATATTGTCATTTCCAGATCTATCATGGAAATCGAATATAGATCAATGGCTCAATCCACTTGTGAGGTTATGTGAGTCATCTCCATTCTACAAGAACTTGGACTCCATGTTGGCACTCATGTTCCTCTCTACTGCGACATCATTTCCACAACGTGCATGCTACCGGTCATTTTTTTCATTTAGAGAACAAGCATGTCAAAGTGGATTGCTATTTTATCTGGGATGTAGTATGAGGAGGAAAGATCAGTACTCCGTATATCTTACTGGAATTCCAGCTTGCGGATATATTCACTAATGTACTTACAAAGAAACACATATCATTATTGACTTCCTAGTTGGTTTACTTGGGCATGATCGATAGATATGCTCCTACTTGTGGGGAAGTGTTGATGTTAGTGGCTAACACATCACTAGTTTTTAATTTTTTATTTCATATTCTATTTGTTTCATTGTTCTCTCTTTTAATTTGTAACCCCTCGGGGCATTTATGTAGTTATCACCTTTTTGGAATCTATGCTTTTCGCTAAATAAGAAATCTAATACCTCCTGTAGAAAATTCGATCCATTGCATTCTCAACTTTTCTCCACATGTAGAAAATTCGATCCATTGCATTCTCAACTTTTCTCCACAGGGACAATAAATGTTAGGTTCTTGAAGTCTGTTAAAATATATAATGCGGAAGCGATAATCGAAGAAAAGAATAAAATATTGTAGAACACGCGAATTTAACGTGGAACCCTACTACCTAAGGAACGAGATGAAATCATGGGAGAACGCCTTAAATGGTTGATGTATGCATTGCACTTTCTCACTGAATACAGAGGGTGATGGCTTCTTATATAGCCCTCATCGATTCTCCACATCTCACAACTGGTATATGTGGGATAGACATCTGGATGTGGTAAGTGGATCATGGAATGATCCATTTACCTATCTATATCATAAGTGACACATAACGCATATACTATAATACTTCCCCTCAAGCTGGAGCATGTAATGCTTATCTTGGACAAATAGAAAGAAATCTCAAACTCACATTACATGACACTACAGACAATATCAACTTAATGCACACAAATGTCGGCTGCTGTGCTTCTCATGCCGTGTAGGTGAGGAGGACCAAATCGGCTAGAGTGAGTCAAACTGAATCTTCTCGTCAAAGAGCATGTGCTCTGTACTGCGCTTGTCAGAGTCACTGCAACTTCGACTTTAAAAACGAAAAACATTGAGAACTGAAAATAAGTCTCCTCGTCAGAGTACTCTAGCCCGCCACAACATGTGGGCAACTGCTCCATCTCTCTAAAGGGCTGAACTGAAAAAGTTGTGGCAGTGTTGCAGAAGACGGTATTCGGTATTCAGTCGTAGGGGTCACTGAATAGAGAATTATCGGTATTCGGGCGATTATTCGGAATTATTCGGTTTTGTATTTTTTAATATAAAAATTATTTATAATACATATATTCTTATATTTTTATACATCTATGGTCATTATTTAACATGAATCCAAGATAAAAGTACCAATCAATATAATAGACATATAGAATTTGACATTTGTGGCGATACAATGGTAAACTGTAACCCATAAGTATTGAAAATTGAAAATAAAAAAAATAAAAAAATGAAGAGTCAAACTCCAGTCGGCCGAATAGTCGGTCGACTTTTCGGTCGGGCCGACTATTGCCCGACTGGAGGTTTGTTCAGTCGGGTACCCCACCGTACCTCATAGTCGGACCGACTATTCGGGATAGTCGGCCGACTATTGCAACACTGAGTTGTGGAGACATTCTCGTCGGAGTCCGCAGTCGCTGGAGAATGGAGTCTGAAAAGTGTCCTCGTCGGAGAACTGAGTCTCACCCACACTGGCTCAGAGAATGATCTCTACTATGGAGTCTCTATGAATCCACATGAAAACCTTAGCTCACATGGCATAGAGAATGGGATCTCTATTCTGGAGTCCCTATGAAACAACTCTGAGTCGACTAGCAAATATGGGGACCTCACAACTGATCGCTCACATGTGCAAATCAACCTGAAGAGTTAGAATCTGATCGTCGAGTCTGAACATTCGCAAAGTATGGAAAATCTGGCCTGGAATCTGACATCTTAAGCTGAAATCTGGAAAGTCTCTAGCATGTAGAACTCTACACAATACCCCCCATTTCTCCCAGACTTGTCAGAAAACAATGACATCGACAAAGTTGGGAGAAGACAAGAGAATGGGAATATCATGAACCAATAAGCCGATCACACATGTTTTTTTTCGGCTTTTCAAATCATTCATTTTTTGTTGTCAATACTTTTAGAAAAGAAATTTGTTATACGGTTTTTTTTGTACAATCCACCTTTTTTTTAACGGCTATTTCCCTTTTTTTATAGCCGACTCTTCTTCCTTTTTTTTCAAATAGGCCATTGATCTTTTTGACCACTCATTTTTTTTGTAAATAGGCCCCCGACTATTTTTTCATGGGCCTTCTCAAACAAAAAATTTCCTTTGCCCACTTGGGTCGTACTGCAGCAGGTGCCTTTTTTTAACAAGTGGCAGCAATAGCCCACTTGGGCTACCCTTTATTTAGGTTCCCATCCGTGAACCCCTTCTCACGTAGGAGCCCCCTCCCCCCCAAGGGGGAATCTTCTTCTGCAGCCTTTTAGCGTAGAGCTTGCCGCCACTAGAGGTGCTCCACGAAGTTGAGGCGAGGCCGCTTGGAGGCGAGGCTCAAAGCTGCACCACCTCCGCCAATTGGGAGGAGAGAAGAGGATTGTCTAGGGCTGGCGATGGTTTGTCGCCTGGAGCTCGGTATATTCGAACACGCGACATCAGATTTGGAGGAGCAGCGATGCACTTGCTGGGATCAGGTGCGGTATCTGGAGCATTGGGATTAGGTGCAATTAGGGCAAGGGTTGGATCGAGGGCATGAGGGTCAGCTGAAACTCGTGCTGCCTGCACGAGAGAAGGGAATCGGAGGGGTGGCACCGCTGACATGGAGGTGCGGTGGGAGATATGAACTGGGGACATCAGATCATCGCCTACATCGAACTGGATGCATGTTGGAGCGCTCTTGGAGGAGCGAGAGGAGCGATGTGACCTGGTGCTTGGTTGCAGTCTGGAGGTGTGCTGCGGCCCGAAGCTTTAACTGGAGGAGGGAGGTGCCATCTTTGAGCAAGTAATTAGAGATGGAATCGACTTCGGAGCAGGCCAATAGTATGCTCCAGAATCACCCATCATCACGTTGAACATAAACAATGACTGATTAGGGTTCCTACAGAATCCTAGAGTTTTCTCCAACAAATAAACATAACCTTTAAGAACTGAACACCAAAATTGAATCTCGGAAAAAAAAATTAATTGGCCCCTCGAAAATCATACCCGTTCTGGTACTATGTTAGAGAATAGAATGCTGAAGCTGTAATCAGAGAAAAGAATAAAATATTGTAGAACATGGGAATTTATGATCCTACTCTCTAAGGAGCGGGATGAAACCACGGGAGAATGCCTGAAAGGGCTGGTGCCTGATGTATGCATTGCACTTTCTCACTAAATACAGGGGGTGAGAGGTTTCTTATATAGCCCTCACAAAGTCTACAAATATCAAAACTGGTAGATGTGGGACTAAACATGTGGATGTGGTAAATGGATCTTGGAATGATCCATTTACCCATCTACATCAAAAGTGACACATAACATATATACTCCAATAACAATAAAATTTTCTTGGAGGATGGACTTATTACTTATTAAAGGATAACTATCGGATGTTGTTACTTGGATTTCGGCTATGCAGGATGGGTAAGGTGTAAGAAACTGACATGATCTGCTTTTGAGTCTGATTATAAAGCCTTGGCAAATAATACTGCTAAATTGATGTCGGTAGGATGTCCTTGAAGGACGTTTAGGTTAGCATTATAGATTCCGTGGAGTTGAAGTGAGGCATCAAGGTAACTATGTTCATTACAAACATCCCCTGCGAGGTTGCTGTTGCCACACAGATGACTATCATTAGGAAGGATTATCTTTTTGTCTGTCTCTTCATCTGGAGACTTGATTTTTATGATATTTACATGGTTCCTCAAAGAACTGCAATCTACATTTGATCAAGGAGCTTCCAAGCTGGGCGTATCAGATATTTACATTCCGGCTTAACAAAATGTTGGGAGAGAATCTGTTATCTGGACATTTGTTCTAGTTTTCTAAATTTTTATGCAGTACATCTTTTATGTATTATTGTGTTGGGTTATCGGATTAAAAGTCATGCCGTCTCTAAGACCATTAACAAATTGCAATCTTATCCAAAACACATATTGTATGATAGTATTAACATGAAATGAGATAGAATGTTTCTATTGCATTTTCAGGAAGAATCTATTGTAGGAAAGTGCATTAGGACATGTTTAGTGAGATGCCTATCATCCTTTGTTTGTCTAACCCTTCAGTTCTTGTTCCCAGCTTTGCTAAATGTTTTGGAGGCTGAGTTTAACAAAATCAATTTATGCCATTTGAAATCTAGTTTTGATGGTTTCCTCTTGCTTGCTGACCGGACAAATAGGTATACGTTTGTTTCGTAATGGGGTTTTTATATCTGGATTAAACCCTCTGTTGGGAGTTGTCATTCTTGCAAGCTTGAGCTTGACTGATTTTCAGCTGATTTTGCAGAAGGTTGTTCTTGGTCGAGCTTGGGCAATTATAAACCATTGAGTTGATTTTGAGCTGGTGTTTGCTCAGAGTTATGTTTTTTTCTCAATATTACGAATCGTTCCCTTCATGGTTTGAAAAATCACGACTTGGGACACATGAAGCGTAAGCCTTGAGGCGAGGCACCAGATTTCGCACTGAGGCATGCAACTCAGCTGGTTTCTGTGAGGCGAATGCCTCGGTTGCTGGAGTTGGTCTGAGGCGGGGCAAGTGGATGTGAGGCACATGCTGATGTGGTTTTTCATTAACCCATGTCTCCGTTTTTCCAGCACCTCCTCTCGATGCCACCATGCAACCTCGCTGCCTCCGCGGCTCCGCCTGTTAACGACGACCCACATAGCTACCTCTGTTTTTCCTTGCTGCATTCTTCCGGCGCAGCAGCACTTCCTCCTCTTGCGTCGCCACATGCAGTAACGTAGGCAACATTTTTGTGGATTTAATTTACTTGTTAGTTTTTCTACTAACTACTAAACCCTAATTCCAAAATTAGATAGTAACGCAGATGTGTACCAGGTGGTAATGTAGATGGAGATGCTATATTATATGGTAATTGCAGGTGGTTTTGTGGATTAATATTATTGAATCGTTGTATATTCTTGTAGAGACTAAAATATATTAGACGATAACTTAGGTGGTAATGTAGACGTAGTCTTGTAGATGCTATATTAGATGGTAAAGCAGTTACTTGTTACTTAATTAACTTAAAATGAATGCTTGATTTGTTTACTTAAAATGCTCGGAAAAAACCTTTAATTGCTTTAGATATATGGAAATTTGTTAGATCACATTGTCTTCCGAATATTATTATCGTATCTTTTCTAAATCACATATTTTTGTGGGAATACTGGGGATTATGCCTTGACCATCTGTGCTATGCCTTGCTTCGATTTCAGGAAAAACGCCTCGTTCAACTTTCATTTTTTTTAAAACCTATTGACTCAAAAATTTCCAATGAGTCCCACATTTCCTGCCCATAAGGCTTTGCCTTGCATTTGCTATGTCTCCGCCGTCACTGCACCTTGCTTCCTCTTCGTTTATCTACTAATTGTCCTATGATTTTTCCCATCTTATATCTGTCATACTTTGTAATTTGTCCTAGTGAGATTTGATTGCAGCAACCCGTTTGACTTGTCCTGTGTAAATGGCCTAGATTTCATATAAGAATGGTACCAACACATGCAGAGGAATGATTGAGATTTACAGGAAGTATGGAGGTGAATTGGTGAGGTTTGATCGCTGACCCTTTAGGTAGGAGGTCCACTGTTCAGTCACCCCACCATTGAAGTGTCTTCTAATGCTGTGAAGTTGTATTTGAAGGATTGGAGGGTATGATAGTCATAAATGCGTTTGACATAGGTCCGAAGAGCAGCAGCTGAAATTCTGGTTATTCCATTGAAGGTGTGATATGCCTTTTGTGTGGCCTTTTTGCAGAATCCCCTGTGGAATATTATCTTGGGACACCTGATGATAACTAAGGCAGTTTCAATATGGAATAAATAATGTCCTAGAAGTACTGCATGTATCATCGCAAATCAGTTGTTCTTATACCTCCTCTCAGACTATTGCTGGTTACAACTGGTGTAAATGTCAGTAAAATTTTGAATCTGCCTGGTTGAAGCCATATTTTTTTATTAAAATCACACAGATAGCATAGAATAAGTCAGTAATGGCTGTTGGAAATCAGTGATATTAAAGTTATAGGTAACATGTAGTCTTTTCAACCCCTCACTGGTTTTAGACAGTAAGCATGGCATAATCCATCCATCTTTTAGCTAAGTGGGTTATGCCATAGACTCCAGAGCCCTCTAGTTCATGAGAAGTTAATGATTGCTACATTCAATCGCTTACCTGAAAAATGACCTCTATTTTTTCTTTTGGTTTTGCAGCTAATTTATTTAAGTGGAAAATGCAAACAATGTGCATATTGAAAAAAAAGTTTTCTGTTTGCCCAAAAAACTTTGCTGTTGTATAAGAACCTTATGGAAATATTTGGAATTTAATAAAATGTGATTGAAGCTAAGGATGCGGGCCTTGATATCTCAACCATTGTATTAACCGGATGTCTTACCCTTGTAAAAAAGGAAGTTGTGCTAATAGGTTGTTGTTTTGATAATTTTGCTTATCCTGATTTGTTACATCTTCAAGTGTACGCATTTTTTATTTGCTTTGGTCAATTTTGATGCAGGATGATGATAATTTGACACGAGAGCAGATAGAAGCAGAGATCCAAAAGATTAAGGAAGCACATGCTGAAGATGAAGGTGCTTTGTCTCTTTACACCAAATTCACAATTTTATTGCTCTTATATATTTAGTTGTGGTTTGCTTGCCATCTAGTTTGAATGAAACTGATGATTTTTTTAAAGATCCATGATGCAGTTGCCTTTTTTTCTGAGAGAATTGTGAAATTGGGCTCAAGTGTGGGATTTATGTTTAGTCCTATATTGGTTAGAGTTGTAACGTGGTTGTATTGGTGGGGCTATTTAAAGAGTCAAATTAAACCTAGTTTTATTCTTGTTCTTTGATTCAATATATTATATCTTATATTTCCACGTGGAATCAAAGCAAGTTGATCGCAGAGTCATCAAATTGAGGGCAATACAATTTTGGGATTATCTTCCATGCTTGATTTTTTTTTGAGTATTGTTTTTATTCAAAGTTCCTTGACGTTCTTGAAGACCGTCTTGTTAAACATCGAAGTGCTCGTTAAGGCAATGTTTGGACCACTTTTCCAACGTTTGAGCAACACGAGACAACTATGCAAGTCTACATGTGACGAGTTCTATTGAACCATAATCCGTAGATCTCTTAGCCGAGACAACTAATATGCAAAGTTCTCTTTCCAGCACTTCTTGGGCTGCCCTCGTCATCTCTTAGCCGACTCAACATCTCAACACTCGCATCTCCTAACCAGTGCATCCGTTGATCTTCTTTGCAAATGTCCAAACCATCTTAAGCAGTTTTCTTGCATCTTATCCTCGATCGGAGCTACACCAACTTTCTTTCTGATTGCATCATTCCGAATCCGATCTTTACGTGTATGTCCACATATCCACCTTAGCATTTTCATTTCTGCTACATCCATTCTCTGCACATGTCTATGGTTCACAGGCCAACATTCAGATCCATAAAGCATAACAGGTCTCATGGCTGCTTTATAAAACTTTCCTTTAATTTTTAAAGGAATTTTCTTATCACAAAGAACAACAGAGGCTCCTCTCCACTTTAGCCAGCCTGCATTTATTCTGTTAGTAACATCTCCATCAATTTCCCCATCATGTTGTAGAATAGATCCCATATATCTAAAGGAATCTCTGTTCTGAATGTTATCGTCATCAATCTTCACCTCGATTCCTTCACCATTGCTTCCATCAAAGGTGTACTCCATATATTTCGTCTTAGCCCTAGTTATACGAAATCCTTTAGTCTCCAACTCATGTCTCCAGACCTCAAGCTTCTCATTTACTCCATCTCTAGTCTCATCAATTAACACAATATCATCAGCAAATAACATACACCAAGGTAACTCATCCTGAATGTGAGACTTATCAACTCATCCATAATCAAAGTAAAAAGAAATGGACTCAAAACAGAACCTTTATGTAAACTAATGTTGATGTCAAAATATCCAGTCTTCCCAGCCGGGGTCCTTACACAAGATAAAGCCCTATCATACTTGTCCTTTATGAGGTTAGTGTATAGGAAAGGTACTTGTCTCTTCTCCAAAACTCTCCACAATATCTCTCGTGGGACATAATCATAAGCCTTCTCCAAATCAATAAAGATCATATGGAGGTTCTTGCTTTTAGCTCTATAAATCTCCATTGTTCTCCTCAGCAAATGGATGGCTTCAATCGTTGAGCGACCTACCATGAATCCGAATTGGTTTTCTTTTACGTTGTAAACTTGCCTCAATCTTCTTTCGATCACACGAAGGAAAGTAACTGTTGCAAAACAATAGGTTGAGCGCCTTCTTTGCCATCATGAACTTTGGTTCTTATAACCTGGTGCAAGATAAGCTAAAAAATTAAAAGAGCATGCTTTAAAGATATGTCTAAGGATAAAACAGAACAAACTGTCACAAAGTACAAAATAACGAAGAAGGTACCAAAGAAGCCTGTAAGCGAAGCTAAGTCAAAAGCTTATGAAGTTTTGTATAAAAATCTCGTCTCTAACGGGGTCGAGAAGGATATATTCAGGTTCGCCAAAGAAAGAGAAAGAAAGATCAAAGACCTTTCTCAAGTGGGATGCATTAAGGACGAGGAATGTCGCATGCTTGTTACTCCGAAGGATATAGAGACTAGATGGGAGCAGTGCTTCCATAAACTTTTCAATGGAGAAGGAAATAGAGAGATCACTTTGGGTGATTTAGCTAGTTACGAAAGTTACTTGAATCGTGCAAGCTATAGACGGATACAAAGAGATGAAGTAGAGGAGGCTTTGAAGGTTATAAGACATGGGGAAGGTGTAGGATCAGATGACATCCCTGTAGAAGTATGTTGAGTTTTAGGTGAGCGTAGTTTGACTTGGCTTACGAATCTATTCAATGTTATTGGCGAAGCAAGAAAATGCCGGAAGGTTGGAGGAGTATCGTGGTACCTCTTTATAAGAATAAAGGAGACATTCAAAATTGTTCAAATTACAGAGGTATCAAGCTAATGAGTCACATTATGAAAATTTGGGAACATGTGATCGAAAGAAGGTTGAGGCAAGTTTCCAATGTAAAGGAAAATCAATTCGGATTCATGCCAGCTCACTCTACTATTGAAACCATCCCTTTGCTGAGGAGAACAATGGATATTTATAGATTAAAAGGAAGAACCTCTATATGATCTTTATTGATTTGGAGAAGGCTTATGATTCTGTCCCACGAGAGATATTACGGAGAGCTTTGGTGAAGAGACAAGTACCTGTCCTATACATTATCCTCATAAAGGACATGTATGATAGGGTCTTATCTTGTGTAAGGACCCCATCTGGGAAGACGAGCTATTTTAACATCAACATTGGTTTACATCAAAGTTCATCTTTGAATCCATTTCTTTTTACTTTGATTATGGACGAGTTGACAAGTCACATTCATGATGAGTTACCTTGGTGTATGTTATTTGTTGATGATATTGTGTTGATTGACGAGACTAGAGATGGAGTAAATGAGAAGCTTGAGGTCTCGAGACATGAGTTGGAGATTAAAGGAATTCGTATACGTAGCGCTAAGACAGAATATATGCAGTGCACCTTTGATGGAATCAATGGTGAAGGAATCGAAGTGAAGATCGGTGACGATAACATTCGGAAGAGATATTCTTTTAGATATATGGGATCTATTTGCAACATGATGGAGAAATTGATGAAGATGTTACTAATAGAATAAATGCAGGCTGGCTAAAGTGGAGAGGAGCCTCTGCAGTCCTTTGTCATAAGAAAATTCCTTTAAAAATTAAAGGAAAGTTTTACGAAGCAGCTGTGAGACCTGCTATGCTCTATGGATCAGAATGTTGGCTTGTGAATCATAGACATGTGCAGAGAATGGCTGTAGCAGAAATGAAAATATTAAGGTGGATGTGTGGACACACACGTAAAGATCAGATTCGGAATGTTGCAATCAAAAAGAAAGTTGGTGTAGCTCCCGATCGAGGATAAGATGCGAGAAAACCGCTTAAGATGGGTTGGTTTGCAAGGAAGATCAACTGATGTCCAGTTAGGAGATGCGAGTGTTGGGATGTTGAGCCGGCTAAGAGAGGGCGAGGATGTCCCTAGAAGTGTTGGAAAGAGACTATACGAAGGGATCTTAGTTTTGTGGATATAAGCTCGGGATTGATCCACGATATATCTGAATGGAGGCGAGGAATCCATGTAGCCGACCCTACTTACTTGTGGGAAAAGGCTTTGTTGTTGTTGTTGGACAGCTGGTTACTGTCCATCATGAAAGGGAAAGTATTTTTTGATGTAGAACTGGACATAAGATTGTTTCTGGTACAAATGAAAAAAAGTAATGTGTTTGAGCCTAGATAAAAAAGTGCTTTGGCCTTCTCGCACGTAGTCCAATTGACCCTTGGTAGTCAGAGTTGATAGGTTCGCAGAGAGCGGTCACATTATTGACCAGACTAGCTATTCTGACTGTTAATTTGTTTTTTTAACGAGTACCAATGGTTGTTGCTCATCTACCTTTTGACTCTGTTCTGTTGTTTTAGATAGTAAGGATGTGTGTCTTTGCTTAAGATTTATGAATTTTTAATGGTGCCCGATATTAATGGAACTTTGCATTTTATTTCAGAGTTCCCAGATGAAGTTGACACCCCTCTAGATGTTCCAGCGAGAAAGCGCTTTGCCAAGTACCGGGGACTTAAATCGTTCAGGACTTCTTCATGGGATCCTAAGGTTATATCGCTGTCATCATCTAGTATTAGCATAAAACTTTTGAAGTTGATGCGTCACATCATACTATAACACCAAAATGATTTTTTTTTGGTTTTGTAAAAATTTCCTTGTGGTTTCTAATAAGGCATGTATATGCCTTTTTATCTTTTTTCAGGAATCCTTACCTGCCGAATATGCCCATATATTTGCATTTGATAATTTTGCAAGGACAGAGAAGCATGTTTTAGCTAAAGTTGCAGAAACTGATTCAGGAAGCACAGACGAAGTTGCGCTCGTTGGTTCTTATGTGAAGCTTTTTGTTAAGCAAGTTCCTATAGATATTGCCTCTAAGCTTTGTGCATTAGCAAAAAAACAGCCAATCATAGCATCTGGCCTTCTACAACACGAATCCAAGATGTCTGTTCTCCATTTTAGGTCAGTATCTTCCTTTCACCAGTGGCATTTCTCCATAGCCACGATTATATAAAGTTATAGATGTGTAATCGTCATCAGGCAATTTAATAGCTATATATGTAAACTGAGGCAATCCCAGGTAAATTGACCCGTCCCAAGCATGGGTAAATTGAGGAGGGTACCTCGTTAGATAGCCCACAATCAGTGGAAGAGAGACAATCTTAAATCATGTTCTTTTTAAGAACAATTTAGGAATTTGTTTCAAAACAGTTCGGATCTTTACAATATGGATTTCAGCAAATATTTAGATTTCGATGGGGCGTTCCTTACTAGCGACATGTTGCATCGTCCGAATGCAATGGGAAGTTAGCAAGGGCCGCTTCATCGCTGCCCAGATGTAGTTCAAAATTTGCAAGGGTTCTTGCATGAGAACTCATGCGAGTAAATAAGCTATAATTTCGTTGCATCACCATCCAGAATCTAGATGCAATCCAAATTTTGCAAGGGTTCTCGCTTGATGGACACATGCGTGTAAAGAAGTTAGTCCAAAGTGGTTGCAAAGGAAGTTGCGGATAACTAGTTGGAATATTGACACTTTGACTGGAAAATCGATGAACATAGTAGATACGATGGGAAGATGGATGATTCAGATACTATGTCTCTAAGAGACACAATGGGTTGGAGAGAATGCAAGGGAGATCGAAGACATGTTTTAAACTTTGGTATTCATCTAAAGATAAGGGCAAGTGGTTATTTATAAGGATTTGAAGAATTGTGTAGTTGAGGTGCAAAGATTCGGGGATATGATTATTTTGCTAAAATCGGTGCTCGAAGAAGAAATTTTGAATATCATCTCGGTTTATACACCGAAAATTGGTTTAGATGAAAGGATTAAATAAGCTTTTTGGGAGGATTTGAATAAGATTATTCAAGAAATCCCACAAAGAGAGATAATTTGTCTAGGTAGAGATCTTAATGTACTTGTGGGAATGGATGCTTTAGGGTATGCTAGTGTTCATGGAGGCCATGGCTTCGACGATAGAAATGAAGAGGAAGAAGTTATTTGGATTTTGTAATGGCTTATGATCTTTTCATTCAAACACTCTTTAAGAAGTGGGAGGAGTATTTAATTACTTATAAAAGTGGCCCGACTAGAACACATATATATTACTTTGCGTTGAGGAAAAGAGACGGTAAAGTAATCTCAAATGAGTAGATACTCTTAAATCAATAATCCAGGCTGGCATATAGGTAGAAGCGAAATTGGTTATTGTATATGAGATAGTTGCAGACTCACGGTAACAATGTAGTCAGTTGAAAGTTGAACATGCCAGGTTGTCATGAGGTAGTCTGTCAAAGTTTGATCAATATCCATCAGAAGGGTGATTGCGTGGCAGTGAATGCAATGAGAATAGTTGCAGCGAAGCCTGCAAGCAGAGTCACAACCTCGACCTCGTGAGTTATAGTGACCAATTCGTCCTGATGTTGCAAGGAAGAAAATACTCTTTGCAGTCTGAGCCAGTTCTTATAGATATCAGTGATGCTGGTCAGATCCGGATATAGATATTATCGAGGTGGAATTTGATCGTCTGTTCTGAATATTTCTAAGCCAATTCGTTCAACATATCCTTGGGCGTTTCTTTCGTATTGGAGATTGGTAGTAGTACGTGGCTCAACACTATTGGTCATCCACATCATGATATGACAGTTATTGCTCAACCATGACTTATACATTGTTCGTTTCCTTAAAGAGGTTCCTTCATTAGAAAATATATCTTTCTCTAAACGCCTATGAACACCTCAATGGCCCCGAAGACTTGGGTACATAGTTTTCTGCACCCCTCAGTTTGTTAGAAGTCGCATGTACCGCCATGGAAGAGGCAGATATCAAGGGCTTTGTCTCGGCTGGAGTCATGGTTACTGGGAATAAGAAGTAGAAGATCAAAGTAGTTATAGTAGAAAATAGAAGAAATTATTCATCGTTAGCGATTACCGATGATAGAACCATTGTATGTGGTAACGAGATGTTATATTCCCAAGATGGCAGTGTCTCAAAAAGCTAGATGGTGCCATCAGATCATGGGAGGGGTGCTGGGGCTGATGCCAAGTTAGCTGTGCACCTAGGTGTTGGTGTACCAACCTGAGCGGCGGTGCGAACAAAGCCCTCTTTGGTGGTGGTGTGCCTGGGCGCAGCCCACCTTGTGGTGGTGTGGAGACTGAGCCTGCCGGGGAGAAGGTATGGCCCCTTTATCAAGTGAAAATACGTGTCAATGAGGCTTGGAGGTGGCGAGAAGATTCAGAGCAAGAACTCCATTCTAGGATGGTAACTTTGATACCACGTGGAAAAGCTGTGGATTGAATGAGATGAGTTGTATTCAAGTGACAGTTTCTTATATATAATGAAACCTTAAAAGCCTGATGACTGAAAACACATAAAAGTCCTCTGCATGTCTTTTAAATATGGGCTGCTAATAAACTGTACTAAAAATAAGAAAAACATACAAATAGATCAATAACGTTAATAATCTTCTTTTACAAGGAATTTTGGGAATTTGTTAAGCAGGGTGTGATGCAGATTGTGTTGGAGTTCTTGGAAAGAAAATCATCTTCAAGGAGGCTGAACATGGTTTGCATGTCCCTTTGCTTAAGAGCGACTAAGTGAACCGAAGACTACATGCCTTTTACTTTGCCCAAAATCATGTACATGGTTGTTGCAAAGGTCCTTGCAATAAGGCTGTGGATGGTTGTTGACGACTTGTTGAGCCTTGGCTTTCCCAAGTCGCTCATTGGCGGATAATTATGTGGAGGCTAGTGAGATGGTTAACATCTGGGAGATGGATAGGGTGGATGATGGTTTGGCAAAGCCTGTGACACACTGGAATGGTCCTTCTTGTGGAACACTTTTAGGAAGAGGTTTCTCTGGAGTGTGTGTTTCATGTATAAAGAGGTGTGTTAAAGGTTGTATCTGCTTTTCCTTGTGAACGAAAGGCTGGGGGGTGAGTAGGTCCACCTACTGTTGGCATACCTCTGCTTGCTTATCTTGCACCTTGGTGCATTATGATGAATTGGGATCCGGTGGTTGCTCCCTAAGGATGGCCATATGTTCCTGCTCTGGAGGGGACTGATACATGTGTTACCTACTGTAACGCTGCACCTTGTTATGACAATTTGATTATGTGGGATGACTTTAGGTTTGGTTGGGTGAAGGGTTTAGTGGTCAGTGAAGGGATTGATGGTCGAGAGGTTTTCCGAGGCTGATTGTACTTTAGAGGATAAACTTGAGTTGATGACGTAATGCTGGGATGGGCCTAGTTTTGCGGCACTGCTTTCGGATGAGAGGGTCATGGGGTACTTCGCTTTTATCATTTCGTTAGCTGGGGAGGCTTCGGTGGGCTGACAAACACATGGGAGTCGACATGTGAGTTTTCTGTGGGCTGGGCCTAAGAGTGTGCTGAGGGTGTGCTCTTGCATTTGACCAGTCATTTATTTGAACTGTCGGTTGATGTGGAAGGCCATCTTCTCCAGTGAGCTCCTGGTCAATGTGGAGCATGGAAATGACCTCTGCAAGATTGCAATTGATGTGAGGCAGGGGAAGCTCCAACAAGATTGTGGTTAGCACGTATGGGTGTCCATCTCACACACTTTGACAAGTTTACAGTTTGCATTGGGTCTATCACAGGTTTGACTTGTGGTTTTGGCTGAATGCTCATGATATGAGCGCATTGCCATTAGTCTCTATAAACTGCACATCTCCAATGGTTAGGAGGAGATTTGGGGGATGCGGTAAGTACGGGAGGAGATCTAGAGGTGGGTTTAGGGTAGGGATCTGGAAATAGATGGCAAAAAGAAGCAAATTATGTGAAGCAAGTTTTATTCTGTTTTTTATCCAGTGAAATTACGTTTCCTGAATCTAAACCAATGGAAGGACATGTTTAATGAACCGAGAATTTGTAAAGGGCGTTTTCGTAACTATGAAGTTTGTTGGGGTTTAAATTTCCAAGTTTACAATAGAAACCATAGCCTAAAAAGAGTTTCATCATGATGATTATCAGAAGTTGACAATCTGGCTTTGTTTATACTAGTTGAATTCTTTTCCCACAAGTTTTGATCTTAGTTATTTTGCTTAATGATTATTGTCTTTTCAATAATAATACTAATGAGACCACCGTTATCGTGATTGACTTTTCTATACGATTTATGGTTGAATAATATGGAATGGCATGAGTTATTTATATTGTCATAATAGAACATACTTTATTTGAAAGAATTTATCTGATTTCAAAAGTTATTTTTTCAATTTGAGCTTATATCTGGCCGTCTTAAGGATTCCTCCGAGTTCCATTATGTGAAACATCACCTTGATGTACCTAAACTCACTTGTGATCATTGGTTGCCACAACAAATTCTTAGAAGAGGAAACTAAAGAAGATATCATTTTTGTAGTTTGAAGAAGCATGATTCCTACGAAGCTCCAATCAAGTCTAAAGAAACTCTTGTTTTCCACCTTGGATTTCGCCAGTTCATTGCTAGGTAAGTTTGCTCTCACCATGTTCCCTGTTTGGGTATCTTGTTTCGTTATTCATGTTCTTGGTTCTCTTAATCGTCCATGGCAGGCCTGTATATTCATCAGATAATTTGAATTCTGACAAACATAAGATGGAGAGGTTTTTACACTCTGGGCGATTCTCGATAGCATCAGTATATGCCCCTATTTCATTTCCTCCCCTGCCTTTGGTAGCTTTGAAAATTGTGGGGGGCTCACCTGCTATTGCAGCTACTGGTTCTTTAAGAATTGTAGATCCAGACAGAATAATTCTCAAGAAAATTATATTGACAGGGTTAGTTTATCCACTATTTTTCAAATTATATACCTGATTTCCAACACTAAATTTTTACATATATATGCAGCTATACCCAGAGAGTGTCGAAACTGAAAGCCTCGGTACGCTTCATGTTTCATAACCCCGAGGATGTTAGATGGTTCAAAGTAAGTGGTGATGCTTTTCGTCTTTGAAGTAGATGCTTTATGGAATTTATTGTTTTCTTGACGAGGGTTCCCATTTTTCAGCCTGTGGAGTTGTGGACGAAATGTGGTCGACGGGGCCGTGTGATGGAACCTGTTGGCACTCATGGTATTCACCTTAGTTCTATCTTTACTTTTTAGGTTTCTAGCTATCATTGAGGGGCTTAATATGATTGAAATACCTGGTTTGAGTTGTCACAGTTCCCTGACCATAATGCAAATGTTTGTTATGCTGTTTGCAGGTGCTATGAAGTGTGTGTTCAATGGTGTGGTGCAGCAGCATGACACTGTTTGCATGAGCTTGTACAAGCGTGCATATCCCAGGTGGCCAGAAGACAAGTACGCCGTGTTGGATCAGTATTGTTAGCAGCAGGTTTCTTTGCGAAAAGGGGCTGGAGATCGATGCAAGGGTTTTGATCTGCAGTCCTCAAGGTTTTGACTTATCAATATGATTAGTGTACCTGTCTTCTCTATCAGCATCCCATTGTATTTATGTAATTCTTTAGTGTAGCATTTAGTTTATCGAGTTACAAGCAATTGTGTATTACGAAGTCATTTAGTAATCGTGCATTGGACCTTATAATTATATGTAAGCTGGTTCCAGAGGTTTTCCATCTCATCTTGCTGCCCTGCCAATTTTGTCTATCATATTATTAAGATGTTTATCTATTGCTGTTTTTCTCTAGCTTGTCACATTAAAGTCTGTTGTTAAGGACGAGGGTACACTTTTATAGCACACATTTCTGGTTGGTTGCTGGGTTGGGGTAACCTGATGTGAATATTAGATATTTGGGATGGTTATGAGGGTTGGAATAAAGAATGTGATGTGATGTTACTATGATTTGTTATGGAATTCCAACCCAAGAATAGAGAACGGTAAATCAAGTTATCCCGAGGTAACCCGATTACCAAACGGACCCTTACCGCTCTCTTCGGTGTCGGATCTTCTGTTAGAAAAGGGTGTAGTACACTTTGAAAACCGGTCGAAATCTTGGGTAGAAAGCCAATCAATGTGGTTGACCTTGTATTGTAGAAGGAAATAACAATGCTTAGGGCGCAACTTTCACAGATTTATGTAAAAATGGGATGGGGAGTCAAAGTTACTCCTCCACGGGCAACCTCATTTACCTATATATGTATGTATGTATATGTGTATATATATGTATATATGTGTGAAAATATATATGTATATAGGAAAAAAGGAATATGTTCCCTTGGTGCAACCTATTTACATGCTCTGTCGCTTTTTCCCTTTATTTTTTTTATTTTTATAAAATGATTTCATACGTTACTATGGAATCATTCAAAATCCGACTTAATTCGAGACTTCTATCCCCGCTTTCAAGACTGTCAAAATTTAACAGTCTTGGAATATATGAAATTGAATCCCTTCAGATGGAGGGCAAATGTGTCTCTATTTCTGTTGAAGTAAAATGACATGTTAGGAGGATATAGTGATGTAAATACATATTTTCATTTTCCAAAAAACTAAAAAATGAGGGAAAATGGAGGTGGGAGCAGCCAAATGATGACACCTAGGGTGCAATCTCATTTAACATACACATGCGAACAAAAAATTAGGGGAAAATGCTGGGAACAGCCAAATGACTACACCTAGGGTGCAGTCTTATTTAACACACGCATGTGTGTGTGTGCGTGCGTAGACATTTTGTCCCCCCTTTTTTTAAGCTTCCATCGATTTTAATAGCTATATCCCTCTAATATGTCGTCAATTTTCGTCAAAAATTGGTCGATTACAACAAATTTAAGACCGTTAAAATTTCCTAATTTTGATGGAGGGAATAAGAGTCTCTTTTCTGACGAAATTTGAGTGACATATTAGAGAGATATAGATATGAAAATCTATGGAAGTATTTTTCAAAAAAAAGAAGTGGGAAAATGAGAATGGAGTAGGTATGTTACCTACAATATGGAGTAGGATCCGTTTCCTACACGCACGCACCTAGAACAAATAATTTTAACAATCTAAAGATTACTGTAATCCATTTGTTCTAGATGGAGGGCATAAGAGTCTTTGTTTCTAACGAAATTCGAATGACGTATTGGAGGGATATATAGATAAATATGCATGATGAGATTTTTTAAGAAAAATAAAAAAATTTGCAGAAAAAGTGGTGCGGCAGCCCTATCAAAGGCATATATAGGGGGCCTTCAAATAGGACTTAGTCCTTCCAGAGTTCAGGAAGGCTGCCCCTTTTTTGTATAAAACACGAGCCGTTTAGTAGAATACGTATACACTTTGTATTATAGGTGCACGTTATAAAAACAAAGCCATATGCAAAACTGTACATTATAATACAGACATTAAAACTGTGTGTGTATATATATATATAAGATTTAATGGGGCTGCCCCAATATGGTTGCTCTCCCCCCTATTTCGATATTTTTTTTATTTTTTTGAAAAATATGACCATGTATATTCATCCATATATCCCTCTTATATGCCATTCGAATTTCGTCAGAAACAGAGACTCCTACGGCCTCCATCGAGATGGTGTCGATTTAAAAAATCTTGTTAACGTTAAAAAATGTTTGTCTAGATGGAGGTCGTAGAAGTCTCTGTTTCTGATAAAATTCTAAGGCATATAGGAGAGATATAGGGATGAATATACATGACGATATTTTTTTGAAAAAATGCCGAAAATGACGTTGGGGCAGCCCCATTAATCTTATATATATATATATAGAGAGAGAGAGAGAGGAGTGATAATATGGGAGAAAAAAAATATATGAGAGCATGAGAGCATGCATTTTGGACCACATGATTCTATTTTCTCTCTCATGGTCTTCTCTCTCCTTGTTGAATCATGTACTCCAGAATGCGTGCTCTCATGCTCTCACAGGTTTTGGCTCTTATAGGATCACTCCTCTCTCTCTATATATAGGGTTAAATGAGGCTACTCCCACCCCCTATTTTCCCTTTATTTTTATTTTTTTGGAAATAAAAAAATATGTATATTCATCACTATATCCCCCTAAGTTGCCATTCCAATTTCGTCAGAAATAGAGACTCCTATGTCCTCCATCTGAAGGGGGTCAATTTCAGCAATTATGAGACCGTTAAAGTTTAACAGTCTTGATGGAGGAGATAGAAGTCTCGAATTAAGTTGAATTTTGAATGACACCATGATGACATATTGTGATCTAAATTCCAATAAGTTGGCTACAACCGGGAGCATACTCCCTTTTCCCACATATATATATATATAGAGAGAGAGAGAGAGAGAGGAGTAATCCTATGAGAGCAAAAAGTTGTGAGAGCATGAGAGGGGTGATTCGGGACCACATGATTCACCTAGGAGAGAGAAAACCAGGAGAGAGAAAACAGAATCACGTGGTGCAGAATCATTCCTCTCATTCTCTCACAACTTTTTGCTCTCATAGGATCACTCACATATATATATATATATGGAAAAATGTGGTTGCACTTTCCCTTATTTCTCACAATTATTTTTCTTCAAAAATATCACAATGAATATTCATCTGTATATCTCTCCTATATGTCGTTCGATTTCATCAGAATAGAGACTTCTATGCCCTTCATCTATAACAGATAATTTCAACGGTCTAAACATTGCGGTAATCAACCTGTTCTAGATGGAGGGCATATAGTCTTTATTTCTGGTGAAATTCGAATGACATATAAGAGGTATATATAGATGAATATACATGGTGCTATTTTACAAAAACATAAAAATTTTTGCACGAAATTATGTTGCAGCCCCATTGAACACTATATGTGTATATATATATATATATATATATATATAGAGAGAGAGAGAGAGAGAGAGGATCCTACACCATGGAGTAGGTAACTTCCCTACCCAATTTTCTTTTTAACACTTTTTTTTATTTTTTTTTGAAAAATGCTTCCATGGATTTTCATAACTATATCCCTCTAATATGTCATTCAAATTTCGTTAGAAACAGAGACTCCAGCGGCCTCCATCCGGACAATCATTTTAAGGGTCACAGATTTGTTGTATTTTACATGTTTTGGATGGAGGCCGTACCCGTCTCTGTTTCTAACGAAATTTGAATAACTTATTAGAAGGATATATTTAAGAAAATCCACGAAAGTATTTTTCAAAAAAATAAAAAAAAGTGGAGAAAATGAAAATGGAGTAGGTAAGTGATGAATCTCGTATTCATCATGTTAAAAATCGCATATTAAAACCCCAGCTTAATCAATCCAATAAAAATCTCCATTAATTCTTTATTCTTATCTTGTAATATATTGTGTATAATCAACCTTAATTAATTGTATTTAATTTTTTTATTTTCCTTGTATTTATTTTCTCATCAAAAACTCCTATAAATTCGGTAGAATAGTTGTCTATAATTCACTGACCGTTAAAAAGACTAAAAAATACAAAAACAACTCAAAACCAAAAAGTCGGTGTTTTTATCCCCATCAAAAATACCTCCAAAAATACTTTTTGTACAAATGACTTCTTTGGCTTTTTGTCCAACATGAAACTTTTAGACCTCGTCGAGACGAGCAACTTTCATGTTTTGACTTTTTCCTAATTTTGCCTCTAACTATTTCTTTTATATTTTTCTTTGTATTTACTATTTCAAATTTTCTGATTGGGCCACGTGGCGCTCTCTGGAGCTGCCACATGGCCTCTCCTCCTCTTGCCACCCGACGCCCGTCCGAACCGTTGGATCTCCTTCATCCCGCCACAATCTCCGCCATTCATCCTTCACCCACTCCCCGCTGTCAGATCTGACTGTCAGATCTGATCCCAACCGCACGCACCAGCCTAAATCACAACCCTCCGATCCCCTTTAATCCTACGGTTAGCATCATCCCACATCATGCCTTCATCCTAGACCGTTGGATCTTCCTCATTCCTCCATCAAAGCCGCTCGTTAGCGCCTAACTCACAGTCGTTCGATCAGATCCTTGGATCTGATCGCTACCCTCCACTAGCGCCTTCATCCTAGTCGTTGGATCGCAAGATCCAACGGCTATCGATCATAGTCTTCCTCCAGCTCATCCATTACACCTTGCGAGTCGACCACCCCCTTCCAATTTTGGAAAGCATCAAAGCTACCCTCTCCACATCCTAACAGCGGCTCCATGCAGCCCACTCCTCCGCCTCCTTCGCGTAACCCCCAACCCTCCCCGCCATTACTCCCAGCCTTCACTACCTTCATTACAAACACCCACCTTCATCACCGGTAACCGACCCCCTATTCCTATAAAAGTCGACCTCCGCCCTTTGTCACCGGGATCCACCAATTCACGGGGCTCCGCCCTAGCCTCCTCCACCCTCCGGTGACAGCAGAGGGTGGCCTTGTCGAGGCGACGATGATCGTCGTCTCCAGGTGCGATCCATGGTCTTTTGACCATGCTGCAGGCGCCACCACGCTCCGCCGAGCACCGGGGAAAGGTCGACCTTGTTGTGCGAAGACCCCAGGCCTCAACCGCAGCCCAGCCCAGGCCACCTCCTCCGCCGGTTCTGCCCCGACCTCCAGGTCATCTCCTCTACATTTTCTTTACGTCTTCTCTTAATTATCGCGTCACCTCCAATCACTCTTACTCTCCATTGATCACTTGACCATCCCCGCAAGTTCACCCACACCCTCGCCGACCACCCCTCTCTTCCTCAGCACCTCCCTCGCTCGACCCATCTCCTCCTCCACTTCGCTGGAGAAGGATCTCCAGAGCCACCATCTCCCGACACCCCCACGGCCCCTGCTCACTCACCATTCACTTCGCACACACTCGCACAAGTTTTGGCTATGACTGACCCTTGCAGGTACCTTGATTGGCCGGAGTTTGCGTCGGAGCACCTTCAAGCATTTCTCCTCCAGCGAATCTTCATCGACCGCCACCGCCAACTAGCTCCAGAGATTCGCAACATGTCCAGGTCTCTCGCCATGACTCTAGCTCTCTTTCTCGACCCTCTGGTGAGGCCTCGGAGCACCGAGGAGCCACTGACAGGCCACCGGAGCCCCGCCTTCTCCGATGGCTTGTGGAGGAGCATGAAGATACAGTTGTTGTCCGATCATCTGGATCGGACGGCTATGATGAAGGCACGTGGCGCCCAAGCCTCTTCTCCAGATCTACAGGTTCGGGTTCCCCGAACCTCAAGCCGAACTACCAGCTACTGCCATGTAGCCCCGAGCCAGAGGCGCCGTTCCGAGCCTTGCCCTCGCGTGCTTTGCACATGAGGTGCTGGGAAATTTGCAGAACAAACCCTGGGTTTTCTGATATTTACATCCAGGTCCCCAGGTACGCGCTCAACACGTGCATGACTGGCTATATTACAGGGAGGCCCTCTCATATTTTCAAAATTGCAAAAAAGGCCCCCGCGTGCATGAAGAAATTACATACGAGCCCATGTGGTTTTGGTGTTTAATTTAGGTATCTTTAGGGACCTAAATGTAATACTTATCCTTTTATTTTTTGCATTTTTATTACAATCATGCCCCTGCATTATTTTCTTCATAACTTGAGCATCGTAGGTCCAAATTACATGATTTTAGTGTCGTTTTGATCCTTGTTTCATCATCTATATAATGGCATATCTAATTTTCTCATCAGACATCATATTAAAAGAAGTGATTTTTAATGTTAGATGATGACCTTCCTCTGCTTGTCCTTACTCTGATTTGATGACTGATATTATTGTTGTGATCAAAGTGATTCAGATTTCAATGCTTATTATGTTGCTCATTTTCAATGATCTTTTTAGGGTATATTTGTAATCTTTTGTTATTCATATAGGTTCTCTTGCATTACTTTCATGCATTATCTTATAATCACATAAAAGTCAACTAAAAACTACATGCATCATTTCGTTGCATTTTAACCTACTTAATGCATCTTGCGCATATGCATAAAGGCCTATAATTGAGAAATAATTCACACATGTTCTGAATAGATCAAAATTTGATAAATAGATGGAGTAGCTTGTGTCCCTGTGTTCGACCTTAGTAGACTTGCCAAGTATAAATACTCCACAACATTCAAAAGAGTGTGTGGTTTTTGCTGAACCGAATTTGCCTCCTATACTACGACAATTCAGCATCATTAAAGAGGCAAATTTGACGTTCATCAGTAAGTTACCTACTCCATAGAGTATCAACACTTTCCTCATATGAGGAAAGGGATCCTACGCAATGCACTATCTCCCTCTTTTGCGTAAATTGTCTCATCAAACTCAATATTTTTTCATGACTGTATATAAAGATAGTTAATGTCCTTGCCTTTGTAATGGCAGTGTTCACCTTGGACTCTTTACCGATCTCCTCAAGCATAAGATCGATGCATTGTGCCGCACACGAACTCAGAAGATCCGTGGGTACTTGATTTTCAGAATTCTGCCAGCAGCCATATTTGCAGATGCATTGTCTGTCACTACTTGGACTACATTGTCGGGCCCAACTTCCTCAATGGACTTATCCACTAAGGAAAATGGCCTCAAATTTCAGCGAAATTCGGTCGAATTTCTGTCGAATATCGATATCCAGTCGGAATCGAAATTCAACCGAATGGCCGAAATATGGGGATCCTACTACAAAAAATGACCGAAATGACCGAAATTCCGATCGAAATTCCATCGAAATTCCACCGAAATTCTGTTTTGGTCGATACCGAAATGGTGACCGAAACCGACATTTAGGGACTTGCTAAGGAAGCAATGTAGTCGACAGTATGAGAATCTGCAAATGAGTCAATTGAATTCAGAAAACTAGTCCCAAGCTCACAGTTGACGCAGATGTTCATGACGCTCCTTCCTCTCCTATCAGTCCAAGCATCCGTCATAATGGAACATCCATAACTCTTCCAAGAATTGCGATGCCCTTACAAGAACTCGTGTGTTTCCTTAACCCGTTCCTTCAAAAGTGTTTCTGTGAGCTCATAGTATGTTGGAGGCTTGTACGATCTTCCATACTGCCCAATTGCTTCGCACATTCGAAGAAAGGAGTCACTTTTGACAACATTGAAAGCGATGTCATTATCATAGAAATACTTTGCCACGAATGAATTCACACGTACGTGTTCCTCCTTAGCAAATGTATATTTAATTGTGGATTGGCATAGACTCTCCGTTGGCATATCATCTGTAGAAGTTCGAGGCATTTTCCCATCCCTCTCCCCTTCAGTCAAGGGTTGATTAATCTTGATGGAGACATCCCCTTGAATGGATTTCATCCTCGCAATCTTCTCATTCTTCTTTACTTTAATTTCCTCCATGTTATACTTAATTTCATTATTCACCTCAGGAGTCACCTTGGGACAAGATGATGTATCGCCTTTAATATGAGCCAAATGTTGCTTCATGCAATTAATCCCTCCGATGACAACCTTTCCACATAATCGGCAAGTAACCGTGCCAGGGTTACTTGGATTAGCTAGAAAAGCATACTTCCATCCTGGATCATTGGAACCATGAGGAACAAAAAACTCCATTGTATCGCTCCTATGAGTAGGAGGCTCACTTTCGGTTCCAAGCACAGGAGAAGAACTACTGTCAGATGGTAGTCTGAAGGCCATAGTTGCCTAATATTCAATCATAATTATAAAACATCATCAACAATGTACTAAATGTTCTAATAAATTGAATTAGTATAGAATCAAAAAATTCTAGAAGCAATGATAATTGCTAAAGACATGTATTTGGAGATGCTAATATAGTATAAAACTTTTAAATCCCTTCTACACCAACCTTCTCTCATCACAACACACATATACCATAGGAATATTGGCTTATCCATCACAAACATCTCCATTAGAGAACTTTGTTGACAATCATCTTCCATCTCCGGTAGTATTCAAAAAAAATATCTTGGACTCAAATGTAGATCATGGTAAAATGTTTTACTTTACATACCTTCACCATACTGTATTGCCTTCAAGGATTTCTCTAATTTATGATAGATAATTTGAATAATAAGCATCTACACTTATTTTAATATGCAAAACCAAAGCTATCATCCTTAAAATTATAGAAAGATGGTATAAAGTTACCTTTTAACGGTCACGACGGTGTCAGGAGGTAGAGGAACTTCGCTCAGAGGAGATGGTTGTCGAGGAGCCTTGTACGGAGGAGCTCGAGGCATTGAAGCCTCGAATAGAGGAGGAGATGGAGGGCAAGAACTCTCACACGGAGGTGGAAGGCTTGAGGGCAGCTGATGAACCGTGAAATCGACACTTTAGTAGTGTTGGTTTAACACTTGAAAATGTCATCGCAGTCGGACCGAAATGGGCTCATCAAAAGACCATCTCATTGATAATTTAATAAGAATCAGATGGTTCAATTTACTTTTTTACTTGGCAATATACCAAGATCGAACTCAGGGACACGAGCCTTTCTCGTATTAATCAGATTTTTATTTAACAAGTGTTGAGTTAAAGAACTATATAGGTCAAAGCATGCATGAAGGACAAGACAAGATAATGCATTAAAGCAAACATGCAATTTTTTTATTTTATTTTATCATGCAGGTAAATGCAATGAAATGCAATGAAAATATGCCCGAAATGATAATTACTTGAGCCGTAAAATACGAGTCAAATAGTGTCAAATACTGAAGCATTCTTTATTCATGTAGCAATTAGGCATGAGAAACAAGGAAATCAGGACACTCCGATAACAAAATAATGCACTACGGAGCATAGTGTCAAATCTAAAATTTAAGCATGCCATAAGAAAGACAGCGAGAAGAGCTTCAAAATGAAACTGAAATCAACTCAAACGGAAACACTATGCTCAAGATATACAATAAAGAAGACAGGGGCATAACTGAAAGAAAACATGAAATAAAATTGCAGACATGTCCCTGGGAGGGACTAAAATGCAATAAAAGTAAGGTGCGAGGCCTTCCCTGTAAATATCCAATAAGCGCGGGGGCATGTATGCAATTATTAAAACGCGCAAGGGTGCGAGCACAAAATGCCCCAGGCGCGTGCGGTCTGCACGTGGTTCTGGACCTGATTGCAAATTCGGAGATGTCCGAGGGTTGTTCTGCAAATAGCCCAGATGACACGTGCTATGCACGTGTTTCCCCAGGCTCGGTTTCAGCTGAGGTTCGGAGGCGACTCGACCTGCTTCGGGCTCTGGCTTGGACGACTCGAAGCTCCAGCAAGACTCGGTGTAGGATCGGAAGCTCCGAGCCTCTGGTTCGGCTGATGAGGCTCGATGCTGCTTAGGAATCACCACGTGGATCACTGTGCACCGTTGGATCGAGAGAATCCAACGACGTCTGGAAATGGCGCTCCTGGGTGATGTGACTGCATGAAGGCCGTTGGATCGAGAGTATCCAACGGTTACTGAAGAAGGCGCTGATGGGCAATGTGGTTGCATCCGGGCCGTTGGATGGCAGCTGAGAGAATATCATCCAACGACAGCTGTTCTTCCTTCCTCGTCTGCGGCTGACGGCGGATTCAGGTCTTCGACGATGAAGCTCCTCCTCCGCCGCTCGTTGTCGAAGGCTGTGAACCTCCCCAGAGCTCATTGGATGTATGTCGAAGTTGCTGGTAGCTCGAGGAAGACGTTGCACCTCCGCGATTACGCCATCGACGCTCTGACGACGGAAGCGAGGCTCTCCCTCAAATATGTCATTCACATTTTGTCAGAAATAGAGACTCCTAAGGCCCCATCGAGAACATGAAAAATAAAAAAATCTGTAACCGTTAATAAATGATTGTCTGGATGGAGGCCGTAGGAGTCTCTGTTTCTAACGAAATTTAAATGGCGTATTAGAGGGATATAGTTATGAAAAGCAGCAATTTTCAAAAAAAATAAGAAAATTTTGAAAAGAAAGAGAGAAAAGGGAGTGGGCAAGTTACCTACTCCATGGAGTAGGATCCCTTTCGTCTACATACATACATGCATCAACACACACACACGCACGCACACACGCACGCACACACGCACGCACGCACTCACAGAGAGAGACACAGACACAGACACACACACACACACATAGTGATATTTTCTAAAAAAATAAAAAATGTGGAAGATATAGACCCCGGTGCATGTAAAATTACATGCACCAGGGTGCATACTCCCTTTTCCCACCTATATATATATATATATATATATATATATATATATATTGGGGAATGATCCTATGAGATGGGCTATAAATGAGATGGTGAGATGGTAGTTTTCCACCTTTGATCTCAACTAGATTGAATAGTTCCGATTTCCCTTTTTATTTCCCATCCAATGAGGGCATGGGAGCAAATATCCCCCTTAACTTGAGGGAAGTCGTTTCTCTCTCTCTCTCTCTCTCTCCCACCCCCCATCTCTTTCCACAACGAGCCCTCTAATCCTTGTGTACAATGCCTCCCTCCCTTCCCGTTCTTCTTCCCCTCTGCATGCTCGACGTCTAACTCGGCCACCATCGCAGGCTATCGGTCGCGCTTCAGTAACGGTCGATCCTCTTGCCCTTGCCATTATTGATCACCTCGATGTCCTTCGACATCTTCCTCGACAAACCCTCCTCCCTCCATTTTTCTCGGCGGCCACCGTCAACAGTGGGGTCTCCTTCGTTGTCTGACAACGGTCACAACAACACACCGTCTTTCCATCAAAGAAGTTGCTGCCACAACGACCATACTCCTCGTATCGACATCATAAGCGAGGTCGTTTTTTCAACCTGTCATCGTCACCGGCATCTGCATCTGTAAAGACATTAGTTACTCATGCGAGATTACTCTATGCATAGATTTTTTGCAATATTTGATATTAATATACTTATTTGTGCAGTTTACTTGGATTTTATATGCGTTTACTTCTATATGAAATTTCCTACAAGTTACAATTGGATGTCATAAAACAATGCATTCTAAGAAATACTTGTAGTCTTGTAATCTTTGCATCCAATTTGTTTAATTCATGTCCAATCTTTTTTCCCACAGGAAGTTCTGGGTTTTATAACTGGAGTAATAGTAATTCTACGTCGTACGCCGTATATAGAAATATTTCTTTCACATTGAAAGCATCCACGGGTTTTGATATTGGGGAACTGTTCTCTACTTTGTAAGTATATCCTCCATCTAGTTACCCATATTTGGGATGCATACGAGAGTTAAACAATTGATTTACTATCCCACGCTGAAGTATTCTTTGTAATAGGATAAGAAGGGATGGACACTATCGAAATGAGCATGGAAGATACCACTGAATTGAGTATAGATGAATGTTCGAATATATTACTCAATCAAATCGAAGTTTTAGATTCAGACAATGTTGATGATGAGGTACGTTTCATAACTTAGCAAGTTTTTTTATTATTGCTTTCACCTTTCATAATTAAATATATTTCTTATTCAAAATCATTTTTTTTACAAACTACTCATATTAAATCTCCATGTGTTGATGATGTAAAACCATATGTGGGCCTGATACTTGATTCGCTTGAAGAGGTATTTAATTTCTACGCTAAATATGCCCATGGTTTTGGATTTAGTGTACGAAACTCCTCTGAATCAAAAGATACAAAAACAAATGAAATTAATAGGAAATATTTTGTTTGCTCAAAACAAGGATTCAAACAAGAGAAAAAAGTCTCCATTGATCATATTACAAATGAGAAGGAAAAGAGAAAGAGTATCACAAGAGAGGGATGTGAAGCAAAACTAGTTGTTAGAAAAAATGAAGAAAGCAAATGGATAGTTGACAAGTTCATTGAGGAACATAATCATCCATTAGCAACACCAACAAAGAGACATTTTTTGAGATCTGCTAGAAATGTGACATCAACACATAAAGCGCTTCATAGTGTCTTCTCTCAAGGAAATGTTCCAACATCTAAAATGATGCATGTTCTAAAGGTGCAAGTTGGGGGTTATCAGAATATTGGATGTTTAGATAGAGATATTAGAAATTATGAGAAGATGGTACGACAATCTACTAGAGACTCGGATGCTTTTTCCTTTATTGAGAATTTGGAAAACAAGAAGAAACTACACCCATCTTTCTATTATGCATACGAATTGGATGAAGAGAAGAGACTGAAAAATATCTTTTGGGCGGATGGTATTTCTCGCAAGAATTATGGTTTATTTGGTGACGTAGTTGTTTTCGATACTACTTATGAGACTAATAAATATCTTATGATTTTTGCACCATTTACTGGAGTTAACCATCACAAACAATCAGTTACATTTGGTGCCGGATTATTGAGAAATGAAAAAATTGAATCATTTATGTGATTGTTTGAAAGATTCTAGGATGCAATAGGGGGGGGGGGCGTCAAATGGAAGCAATTATTACTGATCAGGATCTAGCTATGACAGCTTCTATCAAAGTTTCTTTTAAGAATGCAACTCATCGTTATTGCATGTGGCATATATTACAAAAAGTTTCAGAAAAAGCAGGAGCAATTGTAGCATCTAATACTCAATTTCAGAGCAAATTTAGATCATGCATTTGGAGTTCAGAAACACCTGATGAATTTGAACAGTCATGGCAAGATATAATTCAAGAATACACCTTAGAAAAAAAAGATTGGTTCAGTCGAATGTATGCCTTGCGTGAAAAGTGGATTCCAGCATATTTTAGGGATATGTTTTGGGCCGGAATGAGGACTACACAACGCTCAGAAAGTATGAATTCCTTTTTTAGCCATTTTGTCAACAAAGAACTAAGTTCGGTTGAGTTTTGGTTGCGATTTGATAATGCTATTGATCAACAAAGGCAAAAGAAATTAGAGGCTGATTATAAGAGTTTATACTCAAGGGTTGAACTAAAAGTTGAAGATGATATTGAAAAGCAAATGGCAGAGTTGTTAACACGCGAATGCTTTTATATATTTCAAGAAGAACTTTATTTTTCTTGCATACGTTGTATTTCAATAAAAATTAAAGAAGAAGGAGATACACGTACTCAGTTGATTAAGGAGAAAGTAAGTGGTACTTGCATTGAAAGAGAAGTGACATACAATCATATAACAAAGATTGCGAGTTGTACATGCAAGTTTTTTGAATCTGAAGGTATTCCATGCCGCCACATACTTGTAGTATTGCGATGGAACTCGATTGAATCACTGCTAGCTCACTATATAAAGAATAGATGGATGAAAAATGCCACAGGGAAGCCGTTGTTTGATGCATTTGGAAATGAACTCCAAAATTGCTCTGATGTTGTTGGTTCGTTAAATCTTGCACAACTATGGGGTTCATTTTCAAGATGTTTGTACCTAGCTATTAAAGCTAATGAAACCTTTTTAATGGCAATAGAAAAGGTTGCTGATCTTGAAGAAAAAATGAAGGAATTGTTACAAATTGAAAACAATATTCCAAGTAATCAAGCTTCTTCAAGTGTTCCGAAAGAAAATTCTGAGGTGACCATTTCTGTACCATCCATTTCAAAGACAAAGGGAAGTGGAAAAGATTAAAAGGGGGTAAGGAGAAGTCTATTGAGCAACAACAAAAGCGACCAAGATTTTGCAGATCATGTGGACAACAATCTTATCATGATAGTCGAAATTGCCCTGCAAAGCTATAGGTAAAACCTACTTTATTTCTTTTTCTCTTCAAATATCTTTTTACCTATATACTGACTTTTCTTAAAAAAATTCAGGTCATCTAATGGTTGAATCGAATAAAGCAATGTAGTTGATGGAGATATTTATCAGCGGTTCTATTGCTTTTTACAAGAAGATATCGATGTTATTTGCTTTTTCTATTAATGCAATGGGTTTTCTATTAAACAATGGTTGGATTGTTACTTTATGATGTAATATTTGGAGTTCTTTGCATAATGAACTTGATGGAGTTATTTATGAAATGTTCTACTATCAAAATTATTTTCATATACTCCGATTTTTGAAACATATTGTATACGTACCTTAATGGTCAATGTCAATATCTACTAACAATTGTGGTGCAGTGTCTTCTGTGAATATATGATACGAAATGAATGAGAACATCTATGAGTGAATATCTACTAACAATTGTGGTGCAGTATTTGTAAATTCCATGGTATTTCATGAATATCGATACAAAAAATACCAATTTCATGAGTGATTTGTTACGATCCTTTAATACAAACCAAACATCTATTATGGACTTGAGAAATTTGTGGTGGGAACTCAATTCATTAATATTCTATGGTGAAAAATTAAAGGTCAAGTTTTGCATAATAAAGTATATAACATGCAAAATAAACTATAACTCACATCAGTCTTACAAAAATTGAGGCAGTTGATCGTCAACAACAACAACGAAGAAGGCAAATGTTGCTATGAACAAACATCATTCAAATTTGATCTCAGGAAGTCCTCAGCATACAACAATGTGCCTCGTAAATTTTCGTTGGACCCGTTTCCCTCATCCCTCACATCCAAATCCAATAATTGATGCATCGTTAACCGGTTAATTGGCCGATTTGAATTTGCCTCATTAATCGAAATGAATGCATAATACGTTATAATGCAACATATTATCGACAACACTCATTATTCTAATTAATAGATGAGAGCATGCATATACCATTTCTAATATCGTGGAAAATGTGAAACACGTTTGATCTCAATTTTTTAAGTATAAAAATTTTATGATGCATCGTTATATTTGAAATCCAACCACAACTTAAAGGAAATTTCATGTAAAACAACTTGCATTCATTGACGTCCAACCATAACTTTGCTGTTGCAGATGCCGGACGTCCAACCTCATCTTTGTCGGACGTCCAACCTCATCTTTGTCGTTGCAGATGTCAGTGACGATGACGGGTCGAAAAAACGACCTCGCTTATGATGTTGATACGAGGAGGATTGTAGTTGTAGCGACAACTTCTTTGACGGAAAGGGGAGGTGTTGTGACTGTTGTCGGGCAGCGAAGGAGACTCCACTGTTGACGGTGGCCACCGAGAAAAATGGAGGGAGGGCAAGAGGATCAACCGTTACCGAAGCGCGACCGATAGCCTGCGATGGTGGCCGAGTTGGATGTCGAGCATGCAGAGGGGAAGAAGAACGGGAAGGGAGGGAGGCGTTGTACACAAGGATTAGAGGGCTCGTTGTGGAAAGAGATGGGGGGGGTGGGAGAGAGAGAGAAACGACTTCCCTCAAATTAAGGGGGATATTTTCTCCCATGCCCTCATTGGATGGGAAATAAAAAGGGAAATCGGAACCATTCAATCTAGTTGAGATCAAAGGTGGAAAACTACCATCTCACCATCTCATTTATAACCCATCTCATAGGATCATTCCCATATATATATATATATATATATATATATAGGGTTTAGGGATCCTACTCCATGGAGTAGGTAACTTACCTACTCCACTTTCTTTTTATCAATTTTTTTATTTTTTTTGAAAAATACTTCCATGGATTTTCATAATTATATCCCTCTAATATGTCATTCAAATTTCGTCAGAAACAGAGACTCCTACGGCCTCCATCCAGAACATGAAAAATATAGCAAGTCTGTGATTGTTAAAAAATAACCGTCTGGATGGAGGCCGTAGGAGTGTCTGTTTCTGACGAAATTTGAATGACATACTAGAGGGATATAGTTATGAAAATCTATGAAAGTAATTTTCAACAAAAATAAGAAAATTTTGAAAAAGAAGAAAATGGAGTAGGTAAGTTACCTACTCCATGGGGTAGGATCCCTTTTCTACATATATATATATATATATATATATATATATATATATATATATATATATATATATGCACTCCCTATACATACTATATATATATATATAGGGTAAAATGGGGCTGCCCCCTATTTTTCCCAAATTTTTTTATTTTTTTGGAAAATAAAAATTTGTATATTCATCATTATATCCCTCACACATTCTATTAAAATTTCGTCAGAAACAGAGACTCCTAAGCCCTCCATCCAGACGTCATTTTTTTAACGGTCGTAGGATTTTTTAAATCGACAATGTTTGGATGGAGGCCGTAGGAGTCTCTGTTTCTGACGAAATTTTAATAGAATGTGAGAGGGATATAATTATGAATATACAAATTTTTATTTTCCAAAAAAATAAAAAAATTTGGGAAAAATAGGGGTGGGAGTAGCCAAGTTGGCTACTCCCCGGGGGCAGCCCCATTTACCCCATATATATATATATATATATATATATATATATATATATATATATATAAGTTTAATGGGGCTGCCCCCCCCGCGTCGTTTTCGACGTTTTTTTTGGAAAATATCGTCATGTATATTCATCCATGTATCCCTCCTATATGCCATTCGAATTTCATCAGAAACAGAGACTCCTACGGCCTCCATCGAGATGGTGTCGATTTAAAAAATCATTTTACCGTTAAAAAATGACTGTCTGGATGGAGCCCGTAGGAGTCTCTGTTTCTGACGAAATTCGAATGGCATATAGGAGGGATATAGTAATGAATGTACATGGCGATATTTTTTTTTTAAAAAATACCGAAAACGGCATGGGAGCAGCCCCATTAAACTCTCTCTCTCTCTCTCTCTCTATATATATATATATTATATGGGAAAAGGGAGTATGCACCCTGGTGCATGTAATTTTACATGCACCGGGGTCTATATCTACCATGTTTTTTTACTTTTTTGGAAAATATCATCATGTATGTTCATCCCTATATCCCTCTTATACGCCATTCGAATTTCGTCAGAAACAGAGACTCCTATGCCTTCCATCTAGAACATGTAATTTTAACGGTCTTAGAATTGCTGTAACGGACCTGTTCTAGATGGAGGGCATATGAGTCTCTGTTTCTGACGAAATTCGAATGACATAATAGAGGGATACATAGATGAATATACATGATGATATTTTCCAAAAAAATAGAAAAACGTGGAAGATATAGGCGTCGGTGCATGTAAAATTACATGCACCTGGGTGCATGCTCTCCAACCCCTATATATACATATAGGGTTTGGGGATCCTAAACCTAGGTTTATGTAACTTTCCTACACCCTCCCTATTTTCTCTCATTTTTTCAATTTTTTTGAAATAGATCCTTAGGGGACTTACTTAAAATATTAAGTTGAATATGTGTTTCAAATTTCGTGTAAAACAGACATTCCTAATGTGTCCATCGAAAGGGGTCGATTTCAGCAAATCTGAGACCATTAAAATTTGACTGTCTTGATGGATAAGTTAGAAGTCTCAAAATAAGTTGAAATTTGATAAACACAACGATGGTAAATTGTGATCTAAATATCCTAAAGATCCATTTCAACCCCCCCCCCCCCCCAACACACACCCACATACACCCATGCGCACCCACACCCACACGTAAATGTGCACGCGCACCCGCCCATGGGCGCGGGCACGCGCGCACACACGCACACACACACACCACACACACACACACACGTAGGGAGGGGGTTGTTTTGAGTAACAACCAACTCCAAGTTGGCTGTTACACAAGGCGGTTTCTCGCCATTTTTTATTTTTTACGAAAATAAATTTATGTATATTCATATATATATATATCATTCCTATATGTCATTCAAATTTCATTAGGAACGGAGACTTCTATGCCCTCCATCTAGAACATGTCGATTACAACCATGTTCTAGATTAAGGGTATAGGAGTCTCTGTTTCTCACGAAATTCGAATGATATGTAGTAGGGATATATAGATGAATATACATGATTTTATTTAAAAAAATAAAGGGGGGGGGGGTACTGATCAACACCAAAAATATGCATTGTGTTAATAAGGCACTCGAGTGGATACTTATTCCAATGAGAGGGAGATGAGAAATGATACAATCCGAAACCCTCCATCAACTAGCATGCCACTCACACTTCTAAGTCTGACAACTAAAGAGACAGTAGATTTGACACAATATTTGATTTATTCCCTAGAGTTGAGGATTGGGTCCTTAGGAGAATTTCTTGGACCAGGACCTTGGGTGACGTTTTGACTCTACTCTCTTGATCGCAGTCAACACTTAATGTCATATCCTTAGCTTATATGTATACAAGTGAGAGTTTAGAAAATTAGAGGAATTGGATGCCTCTTGATTAAGGCTGGGTTGAGCTCTGAGATTTTGGATCTCTCGAATTGATAGTTCTTGAACGGATCAGATCCTGTACGCACATGCACAAGGTGGTTAATCCAGCTCATTCATTTTTGAGATGCTCGGGGACGAGCATAGTTTAAGTATAGAGGGTTGATGAAATCCAGTTTCATGGTTCTAATTTACAGATATTAACCCCCTAGCTTAGACTAAGTGTAAATAAAAACCAGATAAATATGTGTTCATAGCAGAGGCGTAGAATAAATTAAAAATACAAAAAATAACAAAACTTAAATCATAGTGTTTTTAAGACTTTAAAACACTCACAGAAATATTTCTCCTCTGATTTGGACTCAACTCTCCGATCTGGTCAACATGAAACTTGTGGATCTCATCGAGATCTATAACTTTTATGTTTTGAGTTTTTCTAAATTCAGCCATTTTCACCCTCTTTTTTGAGGTTTTTCATCTAAATAATATGATTGAGACACATGGGGCCTTCTGGTTGCGCCATGCGGCCCTTCTATTCGCTTGCCACTCGTCTTCTCCCTTCAGCTGTTGGATGGCTTTCAAGCGCTCCAATCCTCACCGTTCACTCATGCAGCTGTTCCTAGCCATCCAATCCACTCCCTGATCACATCTCCTCTGTTCTTTAGTGCCTTTACCACAGCTTGCCACGTGTCACATTCTCCATCGTTCGATCATCTCCAGATGCTTCCATCCCAGCCGCTCATCTCCGCTTCAAATATCAGCCCTTCAATCGAGCCCCAGACTCCATCACAATCGTTCGTAAGCGTCTCTCAACACGTGGCGCTTCCTGCTCTCCCCGATCATGCCGCCCTCGATCAGATCCTAGCCGCAGTTGAGCGCTCGCCACTCAGCCATTGGATTGCGAGATCCAATGACAGAGAACCCTTCTTCTTCCTCTCGCTACTCACCTTACCTACGTTCTCCACCTTGCGTACAACCTTCACCCTTTTCATTTCCCCTGTCTCTTTCGCCATCTTCTCCACTCGCCAATCACTCCCCGATGAAGCCCCATCTTCATCCACCCTCGCGGGAGTCCACATTTGCTGTAGCGTCCAACCTATCGCTCCATATTCCTCGTCCAACCCATGTCGCCAACCACCGGAACCATAACATTCCTCCTTTAAATTCACCCTCACCGCCACCAATGCTTCTCGTCCGCCTTTACGTGGGGTCTCGCCCAACCCCTCTCCTCCTCCCCGTGAAAGGGGAAGAACTGATCGAGGAGCGAAGACGACGGTGACCTCCGGTGAGACCCTAAGCCATTGTAGGCTTAGCCTTGCGGTGGCTCCGCCCCACCAAGCTGCTCCCCGTAGCCGGGGGAGTCCAGCGATGATCGGAGGTTCACCTTGAACCTCAATCCCAGGCCTCGCTCTGCCATTCTCTCAAGTAAGCATCTTCGATCCCCTTTTGATTTTTTCTTTGATTTTCTCTAAATTAATTAGGTTGCTCCACGCTCGTTCGCCCGTCATTGTCCATGTCTCAAGCTTTCCCTCTCATCCATCTCCCATACGCATACCTCCAATCCTTCTATCGCTCCTCCGCAACCTCGAACCACCTCTTCTCCACTTTGCTGGAGAAGGTGACCGGGCCAATCGCTTCTTCACTCTGCACAACCCTCATTCCACTCACATCCATCATCGCATGAAGCTTTAGCTATCTCCTAACGATTGCACCTATTACAATGGCTCAATGGACGGAGTCTCATCGGAGCGGATATCGCGAGCTCCGCCTCAGGTGTACAAGCTTCGCCCTCATCCATGACCTCCAACAACCTCCTTGAGCTTCGAAGATGGTTTCCGACCTTCCAGATGCCTCCACGGAGCTGCATCATGAGCGCTAGAAGGTGGTGGAGCTGGGAGGATATCGTCGGAGCACAACCATCACTGCCGTAGGAGGCGACAGAGAAGAAGAACCCGAGTTACAATTACCATCCGATCTCTAAGATCGGACAACCATCTGAGAGCCACGTCGCCCACGCACCTTCGATCAGCCACCATTTGATCTCCCTTGTTGAGATGGTCCAGAGAGGCCCACGTGTTTGATCCGAGCCACATCACCAAACCTCCAGGCTCGGATTTCCCGAGCCACATCCGAAGTAGAGCCAGCAGCCCGAGCCTCCTCTCGAGCCTGAGCCGACCACCAAAGCTACTCTGAGCCAGCTCCGAGCCCATGCACAAGCCTAGCCTAGCCCTGCATGTGCTCTGTCACGTATGGGTGGGGAAATTTATAGGGAGGTCCTCCGAGCTTCTACATATAGAAAATGGGTCCTACCATCACGTGCATCCCACGCGTGCTTGGGGTATTTTGCACCCAACCCCTTGTGGGTTTTAATAATTGCAAAAATACCCCCACACATGTGGGTATTTTACAGGGAAGGCCTCAAACTTATATTTATTTACATTTTAGTCTCTTCCAAAGACCTGTTTGCTAGTTATCTTTATATTTTTCTTGCGTTTATGCCATTGGTTTCATTTGTGAATATCTTGAGCAGCTCCTTTTCAGTTGATTTCAGTTGCATTTTGAATCTAGTTTGATGAACTTTTTAATGGCATAGTTCATTTACTGTTATGACACTCTGAGTTTTAATGTTTTAATCCAAATTATGTGTCTCTCATATATTGCTTCTTGTGTCTTCTTTTATTTCATTAATTGGATTAGCTTCATAAGTAAAACCGAAATTGACTAAAGTTTATGGCTCAGATATTTTGTCTACTTCAAGCATTTTCGCATCATTATGTCATTTCATAATTTGCATTTGTCGCATGTTGAAAATCAAATAAAAATGGCATACCTTCATGTTTATTTATGCATCTTGTCTGTCTTCATGCATTGATTGACCTATGGATCTTTAATTCAACACTAAGTTCAAATAATAAGTCTAAATGTACGCTTAAGAGGCTCGTGTCCATGAGTTCGACCTTGGGTTTGCTCAAGCAAAATATAAGTCGACCTTTTACCTCCAATTGATACATCATTCAAAGCGGTTTTTGACTGATCTGATTTTACCCAACTGCAATGAATAGTGGTTAATTCCGCATTAATAAGAGGGTGAAATTATGGTTCATCAAGGAGGCAGAATCCTTTGGCTTTGGGTAGCATACGAGGGTAGTACTTCTAGGCGGAACCTCTCGTCTTCCTTTAGGGATGGATGTGCACCTCAACTTGGTCTGGCGGTGTTGAGGTATAAAGACAAGAGTTGTGGGTTGGAATAATGCTTCAAAAGAGGGACAGTCTATTAGATTGAGAAGAAAAAGTCCTTATGTATATGCTGCACCATGTAGATATGTTGTGCATATGCACATCAAAAAAATGTGCAAAATCAAGAAAAACTCCAAAAAAGTAGACATGCCTGATTGAAAATAAAATGTCTGTCGAAGTGTATATAGCCAAATAAAGCAAAGCTTATGTTACACCTTCTCATCTCGTGAAGCTTGCAGCGGGAGACTTAGCTACAATGGTTGGGCTCCCAGGGATACGTGGCTACACTGGCCACGGTCCATTCTCTTCTTTCCCCATCTTCTTGAGCCGGTTGAACTTGAACTTAGAAGGGAATACCCCGCTCCTCGAGGAAAGAGTTGCTAGACTGAGGAATTAGAGTTACCTTGTTGATGGAGGATGTTTCTTTGTCATCTCTGAGGTTGGGAGCTACATATCACTTACACAATACAAGGAAAGATACATGGTCATTAGAGTTTGCGTATGTAGACTTGTTCTGATCTGGATTATTGAGGAGTCTTGACCATAAAATGGTGGAACTTAGAGGTTATTGAGTCTTAAGACTAGATCTCCATAAGGTTCCGACAAACTAATAATCCAGAGGTCTAACTGAGCTCCATACTTCAATTTAATGAAGATAAGTTTAATAATCAACCTTAATTCTCCTTTTTCTTTTCATTCCTTTATCTCTTCTTTTTCAAATAAGTGTTTGCTAAGGGACTAGCAAAGGTAAAGTATAGGGGGGGTGATGAATTCCTGATTTTCACTCTTTATTCTTTTATTTTAGCTATTTATCTTGGCAAATCAACATGTAAATACCTGTAAATACAATAACATAGCATTTTGCATGCATGTGTTAATATTACATAATTAACATGTATTTGTGTAAAAATAAAAGAATAAAGGAAAAGAAAATGGCAGGATGTATTTAGAATAAATACAGAGTGATCCGAACCCCAAGAGAAGGTCAAGCCTTGACCTAATCGCCAAATAAAATAACTAGAGAGAGATAGAGCTTACTTTGTATTGTACATACTACCTATGTCTATAAATAACTATTTTTGACAAAATTAAAGTTAATTATTATTTTTACCTCCTTGTATATATTTCTAATAATAATACAAAAAGAAAATAAAATTTACAAAAATTGAATAAAAATAAGAATAAAATTCCCTTTCATTGTACAAAATACATGTATATATACAACATTCACTATTTATTCTATACATGTAAATAAATCATAAAAATAAAACAAAAATTGTTTTGTACTCCTAAAATTATGTTGAAACGAAATAAAATAGAAAAAAATTGAGATATTTGTGTAAAAATAACAAAATAAAAATAATTACGCATAATACATAGGTATATTATACCTATATATAATACTATATTTTGTATATACACTAATTTATTTTTCATAAAAATAATTAAAAATTACAAAAAAATTACTTGAAAAATAATAAACATTTTTCATTTGATTCAATTTTTCATTTAAATTCATTTATAATTTTTAATACAATTATCTTTATTTTTCTCAACAATTTTGTCGTGTAGCATCGTTTGTCCTTATTCCCCGCCCCTTCTGATTGGGCTACCTCAGATTGTTTACTCCGATCAACAACCCCCCCAGGTGCCCTTTTTAGCCAGATCGAGTTTCACCTAGATTTCTCCCAAATTTAACTGCTCGATCCGACCGTCTTTTTTCGGATTCCGAGCTCCGAATATGAGGCCCAGATCCCTAACATTCGCCCGACATTTTGCTCCTCGATTTGCGCTTCGGTTCGCGGGAGCCTCCTCCTTCTTGTCGGGCCGTCACTTCTATATAAAATGCACCTCCCTCCTCCTTTTCCACCACCTTCTGCATAACCATGCACCTTTCCTAGAGTGACATCGAGCGAGAGGGAGGGGCGAGGGAGCTTTTGGAGCGTGCTAGCCCTAGGTTCAATGAGGATCAAACCTCAGCTCCGCCGCGAGGAGCTAAGCCTCTGGATGCGCCGGCCATCGAGGCTAAGACCGCTGTGGGCGTTGTTATGCATCCCCAGGCATCTTCCTTCACCATCAGGTACTCCTTTTACTGACTATCATCCATTGATTCGATCATTTATCCTAGAAAACGAGCATCTTCATCTATACATCTCGTACCCTGTTTAACCTGCCTCCGACGTAACTCTGCCCCGCTCTGACTGCCTTCCTCTTCTACATCACGCCCCACATCCTTCCACCGACTCCAATCACCAGATTGGAGTTGCTTAGCAGGTCCTATCCCCTGTTTCACATGTGACCTGTCGAGCACGACTTTTTTTCTCTTGCAGGGTTTGCCCACTAATATGCCTCATCTAGAGGTATTGAGTACCCCCCAGAAAGCTCCAGTTCCATCAATCTCCCCCAGGTCCCCTCGCGTGGTCTTGGGCCCTTCTGAGCCATCTTGCAGCTACAGAGCTTCATCGCCGATCTATTTCATACTCCAGCAGCTTGCGAGGACGTCGGAGACATGCGCTGTAGCTGAATTAAACTCACCTCCGGTGAGTTCTTCTCTGTTCTTCCAGATGCCTCAACCGCCGTCTGATTGAAGGCCGCCCCAGTTCTTAGCCAAGCCGTTCATCTATGGGAGACCTCCAACCATCAGATCCGTTTGAGGATCTCATCTTCACCTCCATCATCGAAGGGGTATCCACCCATCTCAGACGTTCGATCTTAGGTAGAACACCATCGACTATCGGCCCCTCTTTATTTTGTCTTTATTATTCAGTCTTGTAAATATTTTCCATAGTTTAAATAAGTCTGGCTGTTTTGCATGTGGACCCTTGCTATTTCATATATTTGTATTTCAGTCCTCTGTATGTGAACTCACGTGTCGTCCCACATGATTTTGTGTTGTATTTGCACGTTTCATCCTGAACTTTTGAATGTTTTATTTCAAACGAATGTTTTTTTGATAATTGCATTTATACCCCTATGCGTAGTGTATTGCGCATATATGTGAATTCTCTGGATTTTTTGCACTGTTGGCCCTATGCTTTATATCGGTGTTATTAATTGGCATGTGAGCTTTCTCGTAATTGCAATTAGGTCCCCATGCACTATGTGTTGTTTTTTTAATTAAATAATTATCAAATTAAATCCAAAAATCACATAAAAATTAATGTTAGCTTTTGCTAACATGTAATATTTAGTGTGATTTTTGGGATTGATTTTGTTGGATATTTTATTTTTTAAAAATAAAAAACTACCAAAAAACTCACTGTCTAATTTATAAAATACATAAAAATATAACAATTATTTAAAAAATCCCAGAAAATTTAGTGAGTGCTTGTTTATTGTATTTTACTTTCAATACCTTTTTTATCTCGAAAGTCATCCTAAAAACCCTAAAAATCTTAAAACTCTCAAAAACTCATAAAAATCATTAAAAATTCTTGAAAAAAGGATTTCAATCTCTGTCTGTTGCATTTTCCTTCTAGTTTATCATAAAATTCATATCCAGGACATGGGGACACGTTAAATTTTTTTAATTTGTAATTTTGTTCTGGATGTGCATTGTTTCACTGTTTTGCTATTATTGACTTTATAAAATCATATAAAAATTAGAAAACCTCCGAAAAATTACCAAAATACATGAATATTTGAAAAAACCAAAAAAAGTTATTCCTGATTTTTGAGAATTTTTAGCCAAACTAAAAATTGCAAAAGCTTGCTTGTGTACTTAGTTGCCTTGATTCTGTGTTTTATCTGTTTTATCTGAGTTGTTTGTATTTTTCTTGTTGAGCTTTGACTGATCGATTAGGGTTGCAAAGACCTTGATTCTTACTTTATACTTAACCCTAGTGGATCGGTCGCTCATCACCCTTCTCCCTCTATACTTTATGTAAGATATCCCTAAGTATAGACATATCAACAAGAGAGGAGACATGTGGTGAGACAAGAAATAAACATGTGAAGTCACTCATCCCCCCTATACTTTGGATAGAGTATATCCTAAGTATATAGGCAATGAATGAGGAAAATAAAGCAGAAAATAGAAAATTCAATAGAACAGAAGAAAAGAAGAAATGTAGAAAACTAAAGGAAGAGTTTTTGAGTTACATTATATGAATCTTTCGTTACTGTTGAGGTTATGGATGCTTCTTCATTACTTATCACTTGGACAAAATCGACAATGACCAAGAAAGTATCATGCTCGAGGTACGACTTTAGTATCTGAATGTTGATGATGAACGATTGTGCGTCAGATGACAAATCTGATACCACTATGCTTCTATTGTCCTGCACTTCTTGCACTTTGAATGGACATGTCAATTTACTCTTTAATTTGCTCGGAAATATCTTCAACTTTACGTCAAATAGCTATACTCCATGTCCACTCTCGAAGGTCTTTTATCTAATGTGCTGATCGTGCCGGCATTTAATCTTCTCCTTGTACATTAATGTATTATCATATGCATAACCTCAAAATTCCAGTAGCTTGTCCAGATCCACCTTTCTTTTCCGATCACCTTTTGTGAGTCCAAATTGCAGTTTGACTGCCCATAATGATTTGTGGATCAGTTCCATAGGCAGATGGCATGGGTTTCCATGCACAAGATGGTATGGCGACATGTACAAGGGAGATTTGTAAGCAATTCTATATTCCCAAAGGATGGAGTCCAAGAGTTGGGATCACTTCTTTCTGTCCGGATTCACAAGCTTTTGTAGGATCATCTTGATATCTCTGTTTGATAGATCTACCAAACCATTGGTCTGGGGATGATAAGGAGATGAGACTCATTGCTTGATGCTATACTCCTTCATTTATTTCTTGACCTCTATGTTAATGAATTGACTACCCCCGTCTGATATTAGTATCTTCAGAATCTAGAACTGCAATATGATGTTCTCTCTTCGAAATCGATACACGGCTAGACTGTCTGCAGCTCAGGCGGGATTTAACCCTGTAACTTATATAGTCGACAGTAGGAAGGATATGCTCGTATCCCTTACTACTTGGAAAGGGTCCCATAAAACCAATGCCCCAAGCATCGAATACATCTGAAATCTGAATGAACTTTAGGAGCATGTAATCTTTAGTTGTATGGGTGCCTCCCAATCTCTGACAGTCAGTGTTGTGCTTCACAAATGCCATAGAATCCTTAAATAGTGTTGGCCACCATAGGTCACACTACAATACTTTCACTGCCATTCTGTTTCCAAATTGGTGTCCACCATATTCAAGCGAATGATAATGCTCGAGGACACTATGGTGCTCCTCTTGAGGGATACATCATCGCCAAATGTAGTCTTCTCCTTCCTTGAATAGGAGTGTGTCTTCCCATTAGTAGAAATGGATTGTGGAAAAGAACTTGTAATTCTTGATTTTCGTCCAATCTTGTGGGACTACACCAGAAACAAGGTAGTTTACAATGTAAGCATACCAAGGGAGTAAATCTATGGACAGGATTGATTCCTCAGGAATGGTGTCTGTGATGGGTGCACTGCTCAATGGAGGCTTCTACTGTTCAATTCTGGAGAGGTGATCAAATACCACATTATGAACCCCAGGGTTGTATTTGATTTCCAAGTCGAACTCCTGGAGGAGAAGGATCCATTTGATCACTCTAGGATTGGCATTCTAGGATTGGCATCCTTCTTATGATGTAAGTATCATATAGCAAAGTGGTCTTTAGTTCCAAGAAGATAGGATCTGAACTTCTCAAGGGTGAATACCACAACCAGCAATTCTTTCTCTGTCATAGTGTAATTTCTCTAGGCTTCATCTAGCATTTTGCTAGCATAGTGAATGGTATAGGACGTCCTATATTTTTTTAATCCTAAAACAACCCCAACTGCAAAGTCGGACACATCCGTTGTGATCTCAAAAGGAAGAGAACAATCTAGTAGCTGTAGGACGAGAGCTTAAGTGAGTAGCTCCTTCAGCTGATTAAATGAGTGGAGAACCTGCTGATCAACATTAAACTCGGTCTCCTTGCACATCAATTCTGTGAGAGTTCGGGCAATGTGGTTGAAGTCTCTGATAAATCTCCTGTAAAAATCTACATGCCCCATGAATGACCTCAAATGCCTGACATTTTGATGCGGCTCATGTTTGGTGATAACATCCACCTTTGTTGGGTCAACTTCCATGCCACGCTCGTAAACGAAGTGACTCAGCACAATTCCTTTTGTGATCATGAAGTGGCTCTTTTCCGAAGACATCACAAGATTGACTTTACGACATTTCTAAAGTACTCTGTCTAGGTGCTCAAGACAGGCTTCGAAACTATCATCATATACTGAGAATTCGTCCATGAACACCTCAAGAACCCTAACAACTTTCTTGGCAAAAACTACAAGCATACATCTCTATAATGTATCAGGTGCATTGCACAAATCAGAGAGCATTCTCTTGAAGGCGTAGGTGCCAAACGAGCAAGTAAATGTGGTCTTCTCTTGGTCCTCTAAGGCGATTGCCACTTGGTTGTAACTGTAGCACCCATCTAGAAAGCAGAAGAACTGCTTGCCTGCTAATTCCTACAGAACTTGATCAATTAATGGCAAGGGGAAATAGTCCTTCTTTGTTGCTACATTGAGGCGGCGGTAATCAACACATACCCATCAGGATCTCAGTACTCGAGTGGAAATCTCCTCTCCTCTTTCATTTGTGACTATGGTGAGCCTGTATTTCTTCAGAACTACATGGAGAGGGCTCACCCATTTTGAATTGGAGATGTGATAAATGAAGCATGTGTCACACTATTTTGTGATTTATTTCATTAAGACGTCTCACAAATTTGTGTTCAGCTTTCTTTAAAACTCTCAGGACGGCTCGACGTCTTCTTCCAAATAGATATGATGTGACTTTCATATAGAACCTCGAGAAGTTGAGATTTTTTATTCGGGGTTAGCCTGCAACTGATGATTATCGGATACATCTTCTCTGCACCCGTAAGGAAGGCATACTTAAGGCCTACCAGAAATGGGTTTAATTCAAGCGTTGATCTAGACTGCTTCTCAATCATTTCAAAATCTGTGAGGTGGATGATCTTCCATGACTTTAAAGGTACTGCTCACCAAGGTGGCTTGTTGTCCAACTGACAATGTGCCTAACATATATGCAAGAATTCATCATGTTAAGACTGACATGAATCTTTTGAATCAAAGAGATGCATCAACAAATTCGATTCTGTCTCCCAAGTGCTATCGAATATTGTATCAACTGTGCTTTCCTGGTCCTCCTCAATAGAGAGGATTTTCAGGGTCCATGTGTCATTCAATGGCAGTTCCATGTCTTTGTTTTCCGCAATAAAGTCACATACTAATTTAGGTGGTGTCGCATGACTTTCATCATATATGACTTTTGGTTTGCTGATCATGTCTATGGTAAATCTGTGATTACTCGAGCTGAATGTGATCTTCCCAAACCCATAGTCAACCACGACCTCTACGGTGCATAAGAATGGTCATCCAAGGATAATTAGGGTCTGGAGTAATGGTGCAGGAGAGTCCATATCAAGAACTACAAAATCAACCGAAAAATGCATGTTCTGCACTTTTACAACAACATCTTCCAACAGACCCTTGGGTCATTTAATGGATCAATTAGCAAACTGAAGGATCATGCATGTCTGCTTCAATGGATCCATCCTGAATCCTTGAATTAGTGTTGAGGGCAAGGGGTTGATGGAAGAGCCGATGTCACACAAGGTTTGCTCGAAGACTTGATCCAAGATCTTGCATCGGATCAAAGGTGCTCCTTTGTCTTGCTTCTTTTGATGGAGATTGCTAATGGGTACAACTATTGCCATGGTAAGGACGTGCTTCTCAACTTGCTGGCATCTATTGTTGTGGTTCTACTGACGCATGTTTGTACACGCTTCCTTCAGACCCTTCTTTGCAACGGTCATGTATTCCGTGGCTTGCATTAATGGCAATTCAACCGTCAAAATTTTCAAAATATCCACAACATATCGATTGGATAATGCACTTTTTCTTTTTGCATTTTTGGATTTTTTTATTGCATTAGGAAAAGGAATAGTTAGAGAAATGAAATCTAAAACAGTGTTTTTATTTAAATAGAATTCTGGTCCACACTATTCTGTACATCCGGTCTGCAAAAGAATGTACATTCTGGAGATGAGGTGTTGCTGTTGGTGGACATGCAAAAAGTACGATCTCTGCTCCATCGACAGGCGTTGGATCGGTTGCTGGTGCTGGCTCCTCCATGGTCGGCACGGTTTTACTTCTACTGCTACCATCTTTTTTGTCTTTTTGATTTTTTGATTTTTTATTCTTTTTGTTGTTGAAGGAGTAGGTGGTTGGCAGATGGCATGGCTCCTCATTCTTCTTCTTCCAGACCCGAATCTGGAGCTGGCACGACTAATGTAGAAGATGGAGATTCGCATGCCGAAGATTTATTCTTCCCTTTGATTACGGCAGACAGAGTCAAGGTCCTATCGCTCCTAAGAGTAACAACATCAGATAAAGCAAAGTCACAATCATCTGACTCTACAGGCACATATGGGACATCACATTCTATCTTCTCTTTTCTCTTGAAAGTATTGGGAGGCAGGGATAGGATTTTTGGTGGTCCTTAGGTCACCTAGATTTCTGGTCATCTCTACAAGGCCCTTTATTAATTAGGCCAAGTAATCCAGGTTGAGGTTCATGGGAACTGCCTCGTGGGGTTCAACGTGCTGACCACTTTGTGTCTGTTGGTGGGGAGGCTGAGGTTGGGACTGCTGATAGTGTTGCTGAGGAGGGGGAAGCTGCTACTGGTGATATGGAGGAGGAGAATATTGCTGCTGAGGTGTATCTGGGTACTGGTGGTACTGCAGATTCGGATGGTTCCATGACTGCAGGTACTCTTGCAATTGTCTCTAGTTATTATGATACTTTGGAGACCGGTTATGTTGATACTGAGGCTGGGAGGGCTGTGTAAAGCGACCACCATGAGGTTGGTGGTAAGGCCGGTTGGATGGAGGATGGCCCTAGGGTTTTCCGGTAGGACGGGCCAGCTGCGTATCGTTGCTCCAGACACCACTGATTTCCTTATCAAGGGTGGTGGCTAGAATGCTGGATCAAAATATAGTAGGAAATCGGGCTAGTAGACCATCATCTATTGTTGCGGTAGGACCTGCTCGAGGGCATGCACATAGTATACGTGTTGGATTGCCGACTACTGCTGACTTGGTTGAGGTTGATGTGGTGGTTATGGTTTGTCCTTCTTCTCAACAGGAGTATTTGATGATGGTGACACCGACTAGCATGAACTTATGGTTCTCATTAGCAACTCCAGTTGCTTGGTGATTTGGTACGACTTATCCAAATTCTGCATCCTTTATTCGATCACATTGAGCTTCTCTAGATCGTGTGATCACTTCTCAATAATATCAACCTTGGAGAGATGGACCCCAATGATGCTGAGGTTGGGACTCTCATCTCTCTCTTCCTTCTGGGACATTGCCATGTGAATTGGCTTGTGGAGGAACTGATGCTATCTCTGATAAGCACAAGATGAAGATAGGACAACCTCTCCCTCGGTCATTTCTTTAAAGATCTAACATGGCGCATCTTCATATTTGTTAAAGTGGGATCCCCCACAAGCAGTGTCAACTAATATCTGACTCTCTACATTCAGGTCTCCGAAGAAGTGCTAGACCAAACTGGTCTTCGGTATCTCATGGTGGAGGTACTTCTCCTGCAGCTCAGTAAATTGCTCCCATGCTTCATGAATTGACTCATGAGTAGCTTAAGTGAAGTTGTTGATCATGGCTCTCATTTGGTTGAGCCAAACGAGAGGGTAATACTTATGAAGGAACACAGATTTAAGTTCCTCCTATGTCATCACGACCTTTCCCAAATGATTGACCTGATATAGGGCCTTGTCTTGTAAGGTGAAGGGGAACGCAATCATCTTGATTACACCTAACATAATGTTAGGGTAGTCAGTGGTTCTGCAGATGCAAGAGAGCTACTGTAAGTGAATGTAGGGCTCCTCATTAGTGTTCTCGTGAAACGAAGGTAGGAACGCAAGGAATTGGGGCTTTAGCTCTAAGTGAGCATGGACGGGAGAGATGCGAATTCACTTGGTCATTTGGCTGTATCCATGATTATATATATCTTTTAGCATTGGTTTTGGGTTCTCATTCCTTGTACCCACTTCTTCCTCATCACAGGGTCCTTCTCTACCTCCTCCTCCTGTTGGTATGTTCCTCATGTCATTCAGTATATCTTGGAAAGCAATCTGCATGCGGGATTACTCCGTCAATTGTTGTTGGATGCCCTGGATGGATGTCAACAAGTGAGCGTTCACTTGATTCTGATCTGACATGGAACCTTTTTCTGGTTGGGGCAGCTTATGCCCATTGCCCTTTCCTTGAGGAGTCATTTCTGGATCTGAATCTGAGGAGATGAACTTCGTGTTGGGATCCGGGATTGGGACTGGCTTCTATCTGTAATGTAAGAGAATCCCAATTGCACCACTTGAAACTGGATACTAGCTATCGTGATGAATATGAGATTAGGGTCAATCCTAGATGGTCGTGAATGGAGAAAAAGATGTAGATTGGAATCGACCTCCATTCACATTGGGTGGAATTAGGACAAGAGTAGTCCCGATTTATTAGGAGATAAAGGAAAGAAAATGAGGAGTTTGGAGATCAGTTCACAAGGTCAGAACCATGTTCTCGGGGATCGCCTCGAATTAACGATGATGCCGAGTCCATGGAATCGATGTGGATTTTGGTTGAGTCCCGACTAAACCATCCATGGATTGACATCATGAAGCAAGAGAATATCGATGCAGGAAGAAGGATACGGTAGTCAATGAGGAATGAAAAGGAATGTAAAACAGTAGAAAGGTTTAAACGAGTAGGGGGTCAAAGAGAAGACATATAGGACAAAATTTGCACAGGTGTGTGAGGCTTAATCTTTGAGCTTGATCTAGATCTATACAAATACAATACAAAATTGGGTTCACCAACTCAACAAAATCTGAAACCGTAAAGGGTCGGCAATTTTTTTTCATTTTTGTTATTTCAGGCATATCTTGTAACAAGTCCTTAGCACGCTAACCCTATAGGAGTGAGAGTATTACCAGAAAAGTATCATGTAATTTTCTCCTCCCATGTAGCATGTAGTTGAAAAACCATTAATTACCCGTTTTAATTCAACCGGATTAAAGATTAAATTTAGAGATGTTCGTTGTAATCGGGTAAAATAGGACTTATCAAAACCACTTAGATTAATGTGTCTATTAAGGCAAGCGACATTTTTTTTACTTGGGCAAGAACAAGGTCGAACTCAGGGAGGCAACTTTTTCCTTAGATTAATTCAAAGTCAATTATGATATTAGGTTTTCAGGAGAATATTCTTTTGGTATTTTTTATGCGGTTTAAGAAATGCAATGCAAATCAAGTCAAATTCGGGAGTTAAAATTTTAAGTATAGTCAAATAAGGTCTAAAAATTATGAAATTTGGCCCAGATGTTAAATGCAATGAAATTAAGATACTACAAATTTTTTGGAATTTTTCGACTTTAAATGAATTTACTACGAATTAAAAATGAATGCAGGGTGGTTTTCGCAAAACTAATTTTAATAAATATCAAAATAAATCATTTTCAGAGATAAAAATTATCTTAGATACTTCTATATGGGATGAATCCAGGAAAATTGTTAGACCTTAAAAATGATCAATTTCGGACCTATTTAAAATCAATTAAGAAAAATACTAATTAATTTATTAAGGCCTCGCTATGCATGCAAGTGACGTGATTTTTGGGCACTTGTAGAACTACCTAAAATAGACCTATTGTGAATTTTTGGTGATTTTCAGGGCAACAATTAATTTAATACGTTATTAAAGGCACATAGAGGGCAAAATATGTAATTTTCCTCAGAAAGAAATATATTAAATTCCTCGAAGCTCCCAAAAATGTAACAAGTCTTCACAATAATAGAGCACAAGTTTCCTTCAACATGTAATTTTTGAAATTAATAAATGATGCGAAATAAGTGCCTAAATAAGCGTGCAAACACAGGGGTGTAAATGCAAACAGAAATAAAATTGATTAAAATAGAAAACATGTTGACAGGGACTGTATGAGATTACCTAGACTTGTAGGGGGGTCTCGTGCAATTTTTTCAGTTATGCACGTGACCGACACGTGACCTGCTGGAGAGGGGATCTGCGTGCAATTCAGGATCTTCAGGGGGGTGCCTCCACAATTTTCTCAAATAGCACGTGCCCTGCACATGCTCTGCTGGGGGAGCTTTGTTATGATTTTGGAATCTCGTGCTCGAAGCATGGTTGAGGCATCGCGAGGCTCGACGGTCGCCGACGAGGTGCAGTTGGAGGGATGCGCGCACGGGGTCGGTGCACCTGTACAGAGTTGCTCAACAACACGGGGGAGGACGTGCGATGTCGGGTGGAGTCGGGCGGTGTGGGTGGAGCTGGCCGCTGAGGGTGTTGCGGGTTTGGAGCCACGAGCGGACTAACGAACCGGCAGTGAGGAGAGGTACGCCTGCGGTTAGGTTGAAGGGCTGCGCGAGGACGCGCGGCTGGAGGCTGTTGGATGCGGGAGGCTAGTGTGATTGGAGCAGATGCGCATGGTGTTCGCGCCCGCAGGAGTGGAGGGGCAGCACGCTGGCTGTTGGCGTGGAAGTCGACGGCTGTGGGAGGTTCTAAAGGTAAGCACTACCGCAGATGGCAACGCACCTGGTGGAGGGCTGGAGATGAACGTCAGGTGAGGACGTCGAGAGGAGCGGGTCTCTACAAAAGGGTGATCCGCGATGGTCAAAGAAGAACGTAGGCAGGGTGAAATCGCAGCGACGGACAGGTGTAGGCGATCGATTTGAGAGGAAGAAGAGGTAGCAGAGGGAAAAAAAGGATAAGAGAGAGAAGGTGGTGGCAAAAAAGGGATTTCACCAATTTCCCTGTTTTTTCATGCATTTGTTTACCTGGCTTAAATGTGAGATAAATCGATTCAGGAAACCACGTTAAAAAATTCGACAAAAATCATAGTTAGATTCTCCATGAATGATTTATCCGTGGAAACACAATTTGTTCGGTGATTTGATGAGTGGATGCATGTGAATCTAGGAGAGAGGGAATGGAGGTAGAGAAACAGAGGAAGATGATGTGAGGAAAGTATGAGAAAGAGGAATATAGAGAAGAAGGATGTTACCTGTAGTTGGTGGACGGTGATTTGCCTGTGGAAGGAGAAGCTGAGGCTTCTCCTGTCCTCGCTCAAGAGTCGGCCAAGCTCGAGCTGAGTAGCTCCTGAAGATCAAAGCTGTAGTAAAAGGATCAAACCTTCTGGATGTCGCCAAGGATAGCTGCTTGTCGTCGCTCTACCAGTCGGCCACGATTGCTGTCACCAATGCGGGTGGGAGCTCGGGTTCTATCTATGAGAATATGGCAGATATGTGAATAGTGGCGGGTCACCGACCTTTTAAGGACGTTGTAAGGAGGAGGAGTAGCGCATGAGGTGGAGTGCGTGGGTGAGGTGCGCGGAGTGGGGGAGATGCAGCGGAGGTGGTTTGAGAGGGAAGTGGAGGTGGTGGTTGCGCTAAGCGGAGGAGCTCGGTCGTGCAAGGAAAAGGTGGAGAACGTGGGCGGTCCAGGTGCTCTGCATGGGGGAAGCGGGAAGAGAGAAGGGGAAGGTGGTCCTGTGAGTCGCGCGTGACCGGGCTGGGGCCGAGCCACGTGAGGCGCACGTGACTGGAGGGAGAGAATAGGTGTCGCCACGTGGCGCGCCTGGGAGCGGCCATGTGGCATTTATTTATTTTTTTTCAAATTAGATTTTTTTTGATAAGATAAATGATTAAAAATAATAAAAAATGGGTGACACGTGGGGGCTCCAGGAGCTATCACATTTTAGCCCAAAGTGATAAATTTTTTGGAGGTACTTTATATTATTAAAATACCGTTTTTTTATCTTTTGCATTTTTTATTATTTTTAAATAATATAAAAATTAAAAATAAAAATAGAGAAAATACAAAAAGAGTATTTACAATTTAATATGTTTTTTTATTTTTAAGAATTAAGAAAATCAATGGATACAATACAAGGGCATTTTGGTAAATATGTAATATACAATAGGGGCCCAAAACCTAAGTTTCACAATCGATCTCCGATTTTAATTTAATTGATCTTGTTTTGAAGGTCTTTGAATGTATATTACTTTAAAAGTGAGTAGAACAAATCCAACATTGTATAAGAGAGATATGCATGTTTTAAGGTTCATAGTTTCAAACTTTGATTTGGGTTTATTGGAGAATTTTACAAGTTAGTATTTTTTTGATATTTTTCTTATATTATCGTTAGTAATATGTACATAATAGAATTGGTTTTACTGGATTTGGAGTTAGTGCAAAATATATACAAATATGTGATTTTAGCTAATATACATGCGGATATTTACAAGTGAATTTAGCTCCTTATCTAATGGAAATATGAATGCTAAAATGCAGATTTTATTTACACATGCATGAATGCTAATTATGCAATATAAGTGGAAATATGCAGCTAATTACTCGGGGACAAAGCTTTATTTTCAACATTTAGAGTGATAAATCACATATTCATCAATAGTATGTACTTTTTAAGGTCCTTGTAACCCTTCCTGGATCCCTACTCGGCCTAAGAAACAGAGGGAGGAAGCTAATAGGAGAAACCACTAATTCGGACCTCGCTTGCAATGGAATTACCCATGATCGTGCAAGGACCTACTCGGACGTAAACCGATGAGACAGACCCACTCGTGAGGGTGTGGCCTAAGCTCAATACCTCGGACCAAGTCGATGTTCCACACAAGGCATGAACACCGATGACAGGTCCCTACTCCGTCACGTATGATAGAAGCTCTATTATTTGGAAATCTAGGCGATACAGAAGGCAGTTACAGACTCGATTTTTGGCTCTAATCTTTAGCAGGTCATGCCTTGCTCATGGTAGGGGTTTTGGTCCCCTCATAAGGTACCTGGAAATAATGAGGGATTTTCGAAGTCAAGGCAATGAAATCCATTACATATTTTAATTAAGGTCAAAGATTAATTAGCAGTCTCCTTGTTTTATATTTTTTATTTTCACTTTTTTGGATATTTTGCATACAAGCGCCTAACAATTTTGTATATTTTCATTTAAGTCCTAGGTACTCAAAATCTGTGGGAGATAGTGAAAAGGCCATGCAAGTCGATTCGATGATAGAAATCTCATCATTGAACCTAATGATGCTTGCAGAGTAAGATGACTCATAGTTCTTCCCAGCTCTCTCTATGTGGTATGCAAAGTAGAATTTTTAAACCTATCTACATGGTAGTGTGAAATCGACAAAATCGCCCTAAACAGTAGGTGTTATTAGTCATGAAGAATCATATGTTAATTATTCAGAGATAAACCTTAGGGTCCGGTCTTGGAGACGTATCGGTGTCCGCCACAACGGGTACAACAAGTGTTGTATGATGCTTCTCTCGGCGCGTTGGTTTTAGTCCAAATAACTAACATTTATTAATTTAACTAGATACAAACGTAAGAGACAATGGGCACATAATTCTTATTAGTATTTGAATCTAATTATCGATTCAAGTAACCTAAAGTCTAGAGGATCCATGCACATAAAACAAATAAAAAGAAAGGCGGAAAACTCAAAACATCCAGAAACAAATAAAACACAACGGCAAAAACATGAGAAAATCACAATGAGGTCCTGATAACTCAGATTTTGCGAAGGTCTAAATATGTCTCACACAAGGCGGAGACAAAGTCGCTGTGACGACCGCTCACAAAACCCGGGTAGTCAACAATTAGCCCACGATAATTAAATCAAGCAATGAAAGTAAATGCGGAGTTAAAATTTATTATAACTCTACAAGATATGTGTATAGTGCAAGTAACGTAGAGTGTCGAACTCAGGGAACAAACATGATAGATCGTTAAGATAAATGCTCAAGACTGAAAATGATCAAATGTCTATGCAAATGCTATTTTTTTGTGGGTTTTGAACTTTATATTTTATTTAATTTTTGATTTTATATTTTTATATTTTGATTTCTAATTTACTGATTTTGTATTTTCTTTTTATTTTTTATATTTTTATATTTTTTTCTTCTAACAAAGATATAAAGCTATATAGGATATATATATACAAGAGAGATGAGAGAGATAAAAAGGTAAAAATTATCAAAATCCAGGAAATAAAATGTTTTTTTATAGTTTTCTACTATTTTTGTGATTTTCCCAAATTTTTCCAAATTTTTTGGTATTTTTTAAAATAAAAATATTGAAAAACAATGAACAAACTTATTGGTCGAATTTAAAATGAGGATGAAAAATATCAAACAGAATCAAAACTTCCTCAAATTAATTTTAGAATAAAGATAACAAAGGAGGGAAAATTCAAAAACTGAAATTGTATTTTTAGGATTTTGTGGAATTTTTAAGATTTTTATGAAGATTTTTAGTGTTTTGCTATTTTTAGGGGTTTTCTTTAGAAATTTTTACTGGTTTTTGATCTGAATTAACACATCGAAACACACAAAATATAATTTTTTTAGAATTTTTCAAAAAGTTAATGAATATATTAAAAATAAAAGACTGCAGAAAGATAGAAATGATGTTTTTTATTTTTTTGACTAGTCAAACAATAAGGTAAAAATACAACAAAAATCTCTGATTGTAGAACAAACTCAGGGGCACACGGACATATTTTTAGATTTTCAAATAGATAAAAGATGCTCTAGAAATAAATCAATCACTAAAAATATTGTAGAAATTTTACATGACACAAACCGTAATATATTTTAATGAAATTTGAATACAAATTCGATGCCACTAATTTTTACAACATATCCAAAAATGAGTAAGTGATATCAAGTATTTAAAGAGTTATTAACAAGATAAGCCAAATCAGTACTCTGCCTTCAAAAATTCACCATTAATAGTTCATACATCATAATCTTTTGAAATTTAGACATGATGTAGATCTTTAAAGCAGCTTTCTAACAAAAAAATCTCACATGAAATGGAGTTAAAATGAATGAGTTATGAGCATTTGAGTGCAGGGGTACAGATGAAAAAGTAAATACGAAACTACAGTTCAAAAATGTACTCGAAAACTTCTTGAAATATGCCAAAAATGCAGGGGTATGGCCGCAAAACTTGCCACTAATCTAGGTGGTGTCAAGCTGCTCTTGGAAAATAAGGGGGATGTGCGTGAAAGTGCTCCGATGTACTTGCAGTTAGAAGAAGGGCTCAAGTACAAAACTCGGCCAAGATGTTAGGTACACAAAAAAAGGGATATGAATGGGTTTTCCTTCGATTTGGTGAGAGAAGAAGGATGTGCTCTGACCACCGTATGTGGACGAAGATGGAGGGGGTTGTGTATGAGGATACGTAGAATACCATAGGATGGCAGCGGTGAGATGTGAGCTGCGTCAAGGAGGATGAATGAAAGTTGAAATGATGGGTTGGAAGCTCGCCGGAGCTTGCTCCGACGAGGGGTGAACTGGGTGATTAAGTGAATAAAAAGCAAGTAAGAAAAATTCTAGAATAAATCTATGATCTGCAAGTGAATAGAGAGCAAGGAAACGGGCAAAAAAAATGACCTCGACTGGCCTAGAAACCAGGAAGGTGGAATCTCGACGGTCGGTGACCGGAGGTGGTGGTTGAGCCGCCCTTCGACTCACCTAGCCACACCTCCGAGGAGCTAGAGAGCTCACTGTAACTTCATTCTATCTTGAGCTCCAAGAAGGGTGACCAAAATGGGTCCAAGAGGGTTCAAAAAATGAATGGGAAGAAGATGAGTTTTTTTACATGTAAGGTGGGCGGCTCCAAAAAACGATGGATATCGAGAGAATCGTTGATCCAATCCTCCAAGCAACCCCTGGGCGTGTATGAGGGTACTTCAAGGAGAACAAGTCATGAAGGAAGCTTAGCGATTGGGTGAAAGGATCGGCCTTGAATTTTCCGAGAAAACGGACAAAAACCAAGGTTCTGCCGCACAACAAAGGGGGGGTCAGATAACGTGATGAACATGCTCCAAAGATCGAAGAAAATTTAGCGAATCCATTATCCAATCCAGAAGATATATACTGGGTGTGTATGGTGGATGTAAGGGGACAAAAAAGTCAAGAAGACCGCATCGCAAAACGATGCGAGATGCGTCCTCCACAAATCGGGGAAAATGACCACAAACGTGATTCTAACACAGTACATTGGTAATTCATCTATGTATTTTATACAAGAATTTTATTTTTAAATATTTTATTTATCATTTTATTCCACTTTAAATATGTACATATATAATATTTTACAAAATAATAAAAATAATGAATAATAAGTAAAATGAATATTTTAATCGGTACAAGTATACAATAGGGGTCCAAAACTCAACTTTCAAACCGTAACTCCGAAAAATACGAAACCACCTTCATTAAATAGATTATTGAAAATTATATACAATTAAAGTGATTTTGATACATTTCGAGTTTTTATTTGAGAGATATAGGTCTAAGAAGTTAGGATTTTGGAATCTTATTCAGATCATAACTTTTGATCTGTACATTATTTTTATTTGAAATTAATTTTGTATTTTTCTTTATTTAATTATCTACAACTTTCATGTATAAAATTTCTTTATTTGAAGTATAAAAAGTTAAACCAAAAATAGGTCCCAAAATAAATAAAAAATGAATTAAATAAAGGAATTTTATTAGTTTCCGGCCCTTATCTCCCCCTACTTTATTCGTTGTCGACCTATTCATCTAGATGCCTAAGTCTCGGGTTTCGGGTCATAAAATATTTACAATATTTTATTCTTTTTCTTTTCTTTTCTTTATTCTATAATTTTGGCTTTAAAAACCGCATTTTATACAATATTTACACAATAATGCATGGATGATAAAATGCACGAATTAACACTATTTACACACATTTACTAGGTTTTTTTAAGGCCAAAATGATAGAATAAAGATGATGAAATATAGATTCATCAGGTCCCCATGTGAACAATCACCTGGGCTATGGACCTCGGAGAGTGGAGTAGTGTCCAAGTCCATATTTACTACAAATTAATAGTGAATAAATAAAATCCCCCCCCCACCAAAATAAAAGAAAATTCTAAACTAAGTTCTAGGCTAATTATCCTTCTTACCATGCTTGTTACCTTCCCAATTGGTCTTGTGAAGAAGACCAATCTCTACTTTGTTTGGCTGCATCGTCCTCCTAAGAGGTCGTCATTGCATAGCGAACCCTTGTAATAAACATAACAAAAGAGATACATTAGCACCATTAATCAAATAATGTAACAAAATAAAGAATGGGATTTATAAAAGTAAAAGGAGATAGAAAATTCGTACAAAAATTGAATGAATGAATAAATAAATAAAAGATAAGTATACACAAAATAGGCTACACACATTGCTCCTCGGGAACGACATCCTTTGATAGTCGAGAATTTCCACACGAGTCTAAAAGCATCCAAACAGAATGCGAAGTCAAGTTGTCAATGAGGCGACCCGTGAGAATTCTCTAGTTAATCAACAAGTACCCACAAGGTAATAGTAAGAAATGAATATCCCAAAAAATGTGAGGCACAATTTATTATATTCTACTATATCATGTAAGCATGTAGAGGTCGAACCACATAGAGCAAATGAAGAATCCTATGATTATTACTAATCAATGTGTATTATGTACATACTTGTCTTTATGTGGGTTATGAATTATTTATATATTCTCTCTCTCTCTCTCTTTGATAATAATATTAATAACGAATATAGGTAATTTAATAAAAATAAGATATATTATATACATATACATACATCTAGGTAGGGGTATACATGTAAGGTATCTCTCTCTCTCTCTCTATATATATATATATAACAATATCTATATATTATATTTTTTTATGTTTACTGATTTCTAATTTCTTTTTGATTTTGTTGAAAAAAATGAAAATACTTGTATGGAATATATTAGTACACAAGATAAGTATATAAGTAATATATGTATACATATATATATGTATCCATATAGATAGTGTAGAGTGTGTATACATAGTACAAAAATACAAAGAATATATTTTTGGTTTTTATATTTTTCTCATGTTTTTGTGATTTTTTCTGTATTCTTTGATAATTTTTAGATATTTTTCTAATAAACATCCCAAATCAGGGAATGAATAAATAAGGTGAATGGCTTTGAAGATTAAAATAGCAAATAAAGTCCAAAATTCTTAAAATAAAATTTAAAAGGTAAATAATAATATAAAGAAAATTCAGACAAAATAAATATTTTTGGGATTTTGGTGATTTTTCCTGTTTGTTTACTAAGATTTTGGAGCTTTTTAAGTTTTATGTGTTTTCTTTTTCAATTTTTAGAGATTTTTGGTATGGACTTTGCTATTGAAATAATAAACAAAATATATATTTTTTGGGAATTTTTAAGATATTTTTATTTTTTGGTATTTTTTAAGTCAAACATGGACAAAAATGTGCTCATTTGATTTTCAATAAATATTTAAAATGTCTAAAATGCAAAAATAAAAATATAGTATGAATGCATGCAAACATGCATCTATCCCTATTTTTGCGTAATTTTTGGAGCACAGATGCTACTTGTATTAAATGAAATACAAATGCAAAAGTACATGTACTGGAGTGGGCATATTTGCAATTGCAAATAAAGTCGAGGGCACACATGCAAATTCTCCAAGAATATACGACTTATATTTAAATTTAATGGACTATTTTACAATTCACAAAATCACCTAGACATATTTGTAATTTACCCATCTCACATGGGATGTGTCGAGATGGATTGGACCCATATGCAATATCAAATAAGTACATGGGTCTCTATGCAATTTTCCGATTTTATTAGCACTACAAAAATTATTTACAAGAATAATAAATAAAGATAAAAATTCGAGGGGGGAGGGCTAAGTGTGAAAATTACCCAATAGTGTTTCATCGCGCAGCTGATGGCGATCCACTTGATGTGTGTCGGCACTGGTGGACACGATGATGCTTTACATTTGGTCGTTTAAGATTAGATCTCGGGGTGAGAACCATCAATCAAAGCTTGGCTGATCCGACGCCTTCTGTACACTCTGGTTGCGGCCTCTTGATCCAATAAAAGAGAGAGATGATGAAAGAATAATGAAGAACTCACGTTAGGCGAGCTTCAATCTGATCAAGCGCCCTCTTCTGACCAGCAGGGGCTCCACCAATGGGATCTAAACGTTCCTACAATTGACGTGCATCTCCTAGATGCTTCGAGTTGGTCCGGGCATCACTGTTAGACCCGTGGAGCTCTTTGTCTTTTCACATACCTGGGAGGTCTATTCTGATGCATTGAACCCGTCAAATAGGGTCTTCAGGCCCCGCAAACAAGCGCACAAGCATCACAGGAAAAAGGCGAATGGACTTGTCTTTTACTTGGGAGAAATCGAAGTGAAATGGAGGAGATATGGAAGTGCTCTGACAATGGTGGCAGAGGGAGCACTGTTTTTCCGATCACAAGGTGATCTAGGTGGCTAGAGATGGGAAAATCATGGAGAAATGGTAGGGGAAGAAGGTAAGATGATTATGGTGGGTCGGAACACAGAGAGTAACAATGAGCCACAGTGCCTGAAACTCTAGAGCTCCGGTGAACTAAGATCTATAGATTATGTTAATAAAGATGATTAAACACAAAATAAAAAGGCAGAATAAAACTTATGACTAACGTCTACCTAAAAATGATAAAGAGGGCATCTCTAACTTGGTGGCGGATCAGAGAGCAGGACGACCACCGGAGCGTCACCTTGGGTACACCTCCTTCCTCCTAAAGCCAGGCCAGCACCTCAAGGAACCTCCCCCTATCATAGGGATGCACACTAAGACAAGGTTAGTGGATTTTAGGGGAAGAAATGCAACCAAATTTCCAGAGAAAGACGAAGGTTCTTATTTATAAACACAGTGGGCACCCTTATTGACTGGCGCTAAGGGGCAATTTAGACTATGTATAAGGGATCTAGGGTTTAGGCGTGGATTAAAGATGATAGATGTTAAGGTTTGCATGAAGAATCAACGAAAAAGATGGATGATTTGCTCAGGAAAATGGCAAAAAAATGAGGAACAGACACGCCTGACATAGCAGAGATGTTGGGGGAGTCAGTTGACTGGGGTCAATAGTCCCCGCAACATGACTGGTCCACGTAGGACCAAGTCATGACAAAATAGGTCATTTATTCGTAAATAAATGAATTACAAATATTAAATGATTTTATTACATTTTAATTATAAAATAAAAATGGTTATTATTTAATATTAGTTTAATATGATTCTTTAATTTTATGAGTTATTTTATTACAAGTGTATTTATAGGTATATTGACCTATGTTTTGTATTTTATTCTTAGTTTGTAGTTTTGATTTTTATTATTTTATTTTAATATTTTATATATTTACAACTTTTTTAGTTATACAAATATATTTTAATTTTACTTTTTCTGATGTATTATATACACTTAAATAAATGGATTTAATGGGCTTCCCCGCCCTTTATTTTAAGCATTTTTTTATTTTTTTGAAAGATTTCACCATGTATATTCATCTATATATCCATCCTACATGTCATTCTAATTTCCTAAAAAAAGACTCATATGCCCTCCATCTAGAACATGTAAGTTTAACGGTTTTAGAATTGTCGTAATCGACCTGTTCTAGATGGAGGGCATAGAGATCTCTATTTCTTACGAAATTGGAATGACGTGTAGGAGAGATATGCAGATGAATATATATGGTGATGTTTTTCAAAAAAAATAAAAAAGGCTGAAAATGATGCAGAGGCAGCCATGTTGACTGAAAATAAATATTTATTCAGATATATTATACAATAGGAGTCCAAAACTTAACTTTGATACTGTAACTCAAGATTAAAAGAAATTACCATCATTAAATAGCTTATTAAAAATTATATACAATTAAAGATAATTTTAATGCATTTTTGGGTTTTTATTGAGAAGATGTGTATTTGGGAAGTTTGGGTTTTGACTTTTTATTCTGAGTATAAAATGTACATAGTATGTTGTTTTTTGTGTAAACTCAATTTTGTATTTTTATTTCTATTTTTAACTACAAATTGCACGTACAAAGTTTATTGATTTGAGGTATAAATAACAAATAATAAAATGGCTCCCAAAAATACTTTATGGGTGAATAAATAAATGAATTTTTATGATATCTTTAGCCCTTATCTCCCCCTACTTATTCCTTGTCGATAAAATCAATTCTTGACTTGGTGTCAAGGTTTAGGATCATAAAATACCTTTGATATTTTATTTCTTTTCCTTCCTTATTCTTTTATTTTGGATTTAAACAATGTAATTTTGATATAATTTTTTAATAAATATTGAATGCTAATTTGTACAAAATAAAGATATTTACATGCATTTAGCTAGGGTTGAAAGGTCAAAACGAAAGAATAAATGTGATGAAATGGAGATTCATTACTTATTCACATCCACGTACTATTATTTTACTTTATTGCACCCTTATTCTATCTTTATTTCAGCTTACCTGCTCTTATTCCACATTATTCTCTTTACTCTTATCTTTCCAGCCAAACAGAGAATAGACCAATGTTCTCCTTGTTCCCCATCCTTATTCCTACTTATTCCCGAACCGAATGACCAATAAGAGATGCTTTCAATTTGAGTTGATCTATTATTTAGGAATTAAGAGATAGGTTTGATTCATGTAAAGAAGAATATCTTTAATACTGGGGTATCTGAAAATGACTATAACAACTTTATCTTAAAATCTTTATGAATACATGTGTACCCAATTAAAATGCTTTTTATACCCACGATGAGTAGACAATTGACATTTTAGTTAAATAACAATAACAAAGTCATTCCCTACATTAAGTAGGGTCAGTTACATGGGTTCTTTGACTCCATCGAGATCCAGCTTGGGTCATTCTCATTGCGATACTTTTTGGGACTTCCTCGCCCTTTCTAAACTGGATCAACATCCCAAATATCGCTTCTTCTAATTGGTGCATCAATCAACCTCCTTTGCAAATGATTAAACCATATTAAGTGGTTTTTTCTCATTTTATACTCTATCGAAACTATACCTACTTTACTTTTGATCGTATGAATTCAAACTTTTCATGTATGATCACGCATCCACCTTAGCATTGTCAGTTTTGCTATTGTCATTCGTTGCACGTGTATATGGTTCACAGGCCAGCATCAGATCTTAAAGCATATCAAGGCCCATGTCTGCTTTGTGATACTTCTTTTTAATTTTCAAGGACTTTTGTTAACAAATAGAAAAGTGGAGGCTACTTGCCACTTCAGCCAACATGCATGTATTCAAATGAATAACATTTCCATCGATTTTCCATTATGTTGGAAAGTAGATCCCAAGTATCTAAAAGTGCTAATTTAGGTTTTAATTAAAGTTCTCAAATTATATATAAAAATTTCCATATACTATATTGCATTAATATTGTCCCCTGACGTTGCTATGGGTGGAAAAGCAACAATTGTTTAAAAAGCGCTTGCCCTTACCGACTGCCCTCACCCTTACTTCTTGTCAACACCATAAATATCCTTGATGGGATGTTCCAAAACCTTGCTAGAGATGTCTTGATCGAGAGTTACAAGGTCCATGGGGAAGACTTTTCATCTCCAATATGTTGTTTATTGACGATATTCTTAATCTTTCTAAAATTTGACGAATACACCTTTAAGTGCTTAAATTTCACACTTAAAGTTTTTTCTGAGTTATTAGGCCTCTAGGTAAATCATGAAAAATCCATCTCCCCTCTCAATAACCTCTCCGACCTCGAGAAAGACATAGTATCCAAATCATTCAATTGGAAACATAAGAATTTCTCGATAAACTTTCTTGTGGTCCCCCTCTCACAAAAAAATACTTGAAAAGGGTGGGATTGGCTTTCTCTTATCGAGAAATTTGAACAAAAACTCCTCGCGTGGAAGAGAAGTATGCTCTCCCTACCTTCTTGTGTGTCCCTCCTAAACTTCTTCCTTCCCTAAAACCACCATACTTGACATCTAAGATCCATGGTCCCGACGAAGATAAGAACATACATTTGGCTCGTTGGGAATTTATTTGCCAGCCTAAACGAGCGGGGGCTGGGACATACAAAATCTAGAACTCTTTAGTTGGGCCATGCTTTCCAATTCTTGAAATAGAACACCATAAAACCATGATTCCCTCTTCGCTAGAGTTATTAGAGGTCATTGCCACTGTGGACGTCCAATTCTTTTTTGGGAATCCTCTAACCCGCATGATTCTTTGCGTTGGTGATTAATTGAAGGGGGATCAAGGATAATATGAAATGTTGCTCCCGTTTGATTTATTATAGGCACCACGCCTCCTTTTGGCTTGATAGCATTGATCATCCCATAGGTCATTGATCATCCAACCCTAAGAACTTGCATTCACTCGAGGACTTTTTGGGTGATTACCAGTCGTCCCCATCTTCAAATGATGAACTTTCCATCCCTAGAAGAATGAGCTTCCCCGGTTAACAAAAAAACACCTACTACATCCTTAATCACGGTAGCTTGGGTCCAAAGCTAAATGCTAAAATTTGGGTTAAACCTTCCACTCTCAGGTTTCCCAATTTCTGTGGTCCTGTGCCACAACAAGATTTGTACTAAGGGGAAGCCTCTCAACCCCAATATCTCACTACAATTGCCTATCCAATTTGGAAACAATTCCTTATTTTTTTCCTAAAATTCTCCTCCATCCTAGGGATCCTAACCACTCTAAATTTTTCAAATTTTGGGGGTGCGTGGAGGATTTGTTCTTTTTCCATATTTTACTTTGCGTCACGAGATCCAGGTTATATGTTTACACAACATTCATATTACACGATAGATTGTATTGAGTTGCGAAAAGTAGGGAAAACTTTTCGTGATTTGAATGACATTCACAATGATATAGCAACCACATTAGGACATCTGTCACCAAAGTAGCATTGCATTAACTCCATATAGTATTACATGTATTAAAAGAAAATTTATCATTTTATACATGTATCTCAAAAATATGACAGAAGAGAAATTTAACATAAAAGAGATATAATTATACGTACAATGCTATCTTATGTACCATCAAAAGAAATCACTGATCACCACGAAGATCGCGGGTCTTGCCAACCAAACTACTCCACTCCATGCTCCTTTCCTGCCATCCATGTTAGGGACAAGGAGATGTCAACAAATGTTGAGTACAAACATTAATTATTAAAAATAAATAGAAGTTTAAGTGGTTGCAAAAGGAAGTAAGTAAGCATGTACTGATATCATAATTTAACTATTTACATGTAACGAAGGTTAGATAGTAACTTAGCACACTAATCACTTTCAGACTAAGATCAGTATTTCATAATTTCATTTCCCTAATCATAAGATGATGTCATAGTAAAAGATCTAGATATGGATCATGTCCTTTCCATTGATTTCATTTGTAGAATGTGGTGTACCGATCTAATGTCCAACCTGATGAGATAAGATACTTGCTTGGTAATATTATCATTCATCTAAAATGATGGTTGTTGTTACTGTTGGTGAGGTTGCCTCGATCCCTTGAGGTCGTAAACTTTTATCTTTTGATAAAATGAAACTTCGATCATTTATCTAAAAAAAGTTAGCACCATCCATCGGTATTGACACCTTTCTCCAACTCCAGCTATGAGGGAGATGGAAGTGGGGAATGGGGTGGCTATGGTGAGGGTAGGTGGAACTCCACAACAAAGAGCTCTGGAGGCGCCAAGGCTCGATCGAGGATGCACAGGAGTGCGCAGGTGCATGCTGGGCACCAACTTGTGTGCAGAAGGCACACAACAAAAGCCGCGGATAGGAGAACATCCGTGCACGAGAAGGCAAAGCAGAGCTCTGGAGGGCGATGCAGCATGGACAAGCGGTCACATGTCCATGGAGGTGGAGTGGTGACGAACCACACCACCAATGATCTTGCAGGAGCAAGATACCGAAGATGCTCGGAGCGCAGGAGGTGCTCACTCCCCAGGATACGGGTACGTCCACAGGGAACGATGGAGATCGTCAACGAGCGAGCGTGGAGGAGAGAACTCCACATGTGGAGCTGGAGCTGCCACACACCAGCAATGGAGCTGTTGTATCCAGGAGGGATACATCAAAAAGTGGAGCTTCCTCGTCAGCTCCCATTTTCGATGTATCCCTCCTGGATACAGCAGCTCCATTACTGGTGTGTGGCAGCTCCAGCTCCACATGTGGAGTTCTCTCCTCCACGCTCGCTCGTTGACGATCTCTATCATTCCCTGTGGACGTACCCGTCTCCTGGGGAGTGAGCACCTCCTGCGCTCTGAGCATCTTCGGTATCTTGCCTCCTGCAAGATCATTGGTGGTGTGGTTCATCACCACTCCACCTCCATGGACATGTGACCGCTTGTCCATGCTGCATCGCCCTCTAGAGCTCTGCCTTGCCTTCTCGTGCACGGATGTTCTCCTATCCGCAGCTTTTGTTGTGTGCCTTCTGCACACAAGTTGGTGCCCAGTATGCACCTGCGCACTCCTGTGCGTCCTCGATCGAGCCTTGGCGCCTTTAAAGCTCTTTGTTGTGGAGTTCCCTCCCTCCACCGAATTCAAAGCTCCAGCTCGAAAGTGATGTGAGACGTACCTTGCGCATAGCACCGATTGCTCCCAAGCGTACCTCACCTTCTTCTTCCTCCTCCTCGTCCCCACGAAGAGAATTCAGCTTCTCCTTCTTTGGGCACTCCCGCGCCCTATGCGGTCCGTCACATATGAAGCACCCCTTGCTCTTGGGTTGCTCCCTCTTCTTGGAGTACTCTCGTTCCTCCATTGGTGGATCATGGACAACACCTTTGACCTTGTCCTTCGACCGTGCCCTCGGCTTGTTGGTGAAATCCTTCTCTTCGGCCTTGTGACTTGGTTGGGCCGCCCCATAATCAACCAACACATCCGCCACCACGATCGCTGAATTAAGGTCCTTCACTCCCTGCCTCCACAGTTCAGCTTGCGCCCAGCTTTGCAACCCGATCGTGAAGTTGAAGAGCTTGTCCTCCTCGGACATCCCCTTGATGTCCAACAGCAAGGACGTGAACTGCTTCACATATTCACGAACTGTGCCTGTCTGCTTCAGGCGTCGAAGAGCCTCCCGTGCAATCTACGCAGTGTTCTTCAGCAGGAACTGCGCCTTCAGTTCCGCGACTAGATCATCCCACCTGGATATCTCCGGTCTTGCCTCATCTGCTGCACGACTCCTCCACCATAACTTGGCATCGCTCGACATGTACATCGATGCCAAGCCGACCTTCTCGACTTCCGTTGTCTTGGTCGCCTCGATGTAAACTTCCATATCCCATAGGAAGTTCTCCAAATCCTTGGCACTCCGCGTACCTGTGAAGGATTTGGGCTCGGGTACCTTGTGTCGCTGCACCTCCGTGGAGCCTCCGTTGTTCGCCAATGCCTTCTTGATGAGGGAGATCTCGCTACGTAGATCCTCCATCATCGTGCTGAACGCCTCCAGTTTGTCCTCCAAGGACTTGATCTGCTCCGCTGAGCGTTGGGTCTCGTCCCCAACATCTGATCCTTCTGAATAGCGCTCCTCCAAGATGGCGATGCGATGGGCATGAGTCCCAATAGTGGACTCCACTTCTGCCATCGCCTGCTCCAGTGCTGCCACGCGATCGGTAACACCCACCATCTTCGCTCCGCTGATTGAAGATGTACTTGCACCGACAAGTCTCCTTTGTTCCCGCGATCGACTGCACCGACAGTTGCTCGTAGCTTTGCCCGCTTTTCTTGGCACTGACCAAGATCTGTGATCTGCTCCTTGGTACCGACCAAGCTTTTATACCAACTTCGTACCGACGAATTGGTATGCCTTCAGCTCTGATACCAACTCTCACAGGGTCAAAATCCCACTATCGTTTTCGACCAATCCTGTGCGGCGTTAGCTAACCCGTAGCTAACCAACCTTCCCGAGTAGAACGGTCACGGACGTGCTCCAACTCTTCTCGTACTCCTGCTTGCTAGCGTACCGATGCTTCCAACACAAACACGAGCACGAAACTCCGGATCGTTCAGGAACACTCTCGAGAACACGCTCAAGAACGCTCAAGAACTCAACCAAGCAATCACACGAGCACGGGCACAAAGCTCTTCTCTTTATTAGAAGGGGAACTATTTCTGGAGTGGGTGGATACTCTACACTTGTGTGTTTACAAATGAGCCACCACCTCTCCTTATATACAAGACTCAAGGCAACCCAAGGGACACTCATTATTACATCTACAATAATGATACATAAAGACACAAGAGACCCTTCGAGTTCTTCGGCAACCCTTCGCGTTCCTCAGCAACTCTTCGTCTACTCGTCTCTTCGACTCCCTTGTTGTCCTTTCGTCTTCCTGCACGGTTGACGCACAGTCAACCGCCCAGTCATCAGCACACTCGTGCTCCAACGCTTGATGATGCAGCTTTGCCATAATTCACCAAGTGCTACCGAACACTTGATCTTGTGCCAAAGGGAACCCGCAGCCTCCAGACCCTCGTGCGGTTAGTCCTTCCTTAGTGTTATCCACGCTAAGGGGAAGTCCTCCAGAACTTCGCTATCGTGGCCTCCAAACCACTCTCGTACATGTACTACCGAGCATGTGAGAACCCACCCCCGCACCTTTTGTTAATTCGGTCAGATTAATGTCCAAATTAATTGAGAAATGTTCGTTGCAGTCGGATACGAGAGAGAATATCAAAAACCACTTTAATTAGATTAGAGTTAATTTCAAGCGGCCGATTTTTTTACTTGGTGAAGTCCAAGGTCGAACTCAGGGAGGCATCTGTCTCCTTAGGTTAAATTTTGGCAAATTTCCAATGTTCGATTTTCAGAGGGAATATTTTTGGTCTTTTTTCAGAGGTTAATCATTAATTCAGAAAGATGGTTAAATTAATTCTAAAAATTATGAAACTTGGCCAGATTATGAAATGGGATGAAATTAAGCTACCCTATTTTTTTGAATTTTGAGACACTAGATGAATTTACTGTGAATTAAACATGCAGGCAGGGTGATTTCCAATAATTTATTTTTAATAAATAACAAATCACATCTTTTTTAGGAACAAAGTTCTAAAGATAAGGAATCTAGGAAAATTTACCAACCTTAATTTCAAGGTGAAATGAATTTATTAAATTGAAATAAGGAAATCAGTAAACAATTTATGCAGGCCTCGGTATGTGTGCAAATGACATGAAATTTTTATGCAAGCTTGAGTTCCCTATCCTAGAGCTACTGTGAATTTTTGAGAATTTTTGGAGGCACAGAAAATTCATTAGAATTTAAAAGGTCTCACTAGGCAAAATATTACACAATTCAACCAATTAGTCTATTTAAAAATCTACTGCAATTACAAAAACGTGACAAGTGGCACAATAGATAGAGGACAAGTTACTCAACAAAATGCAACTTTTAGAATTCAAAAATGATGTGAAATGCAACCTAGGGATGCGTGCAAAGACAGGGGTGTATTTGCAATACAAGAAAATAAAATTACATAAAAGAAATATGCTGACAGGGACTTAAATGCAATTACCTATAATGTTGGGGAATGATATGCAAATTCTCCACTGGGCATGTGCTCCTCACGTGGGGTCTGCTTCACAGGGACCTTTTTGCAAATATGAAAAACTTCCAGGGCCTTGGTGTAAAATACACAGGCCGCACGTGCTCCTCACGGGGTCGGCCTAGGCTCGGATGGCTGCGGAGGCTCAGGGCTCGGCTCGGGTGCGCCTGGAGGTCTGGAGTGAGGCTCGGTGTAGCCTAGGGTCGTCCGAGCCTAGGGTCGGGGACGAGGCTCGGTCTTCGTCGACGTGGCGTAATGAAGACCCTTGGATCAAGATCGATCCAAGGGGTGTCGGTGCTGACGTGGGGGCTAGATCAGAGACCGTCAGATCTACGTTGATCCAACGGGCTCTGGATCGCAATGGAAGAGGCGACGTGGCAGAAAGACGGCTGCTGGATCAGATGATCAATCCAACGGCTAGCTGAAGCAGAAGACGTGGCTGACTCCTGAGCGTAGGATCAATGATGATCCTACGGTTGTCGGCTGCTCTGGACGACGCTTATCGTGGCGTGACGTCGACCGTTCGATCGAGACGATCGAACGGTATCTGGGGCTTCTCCTTCAAATGCCCTCCACCACCTGCGGAGGAGATGGGGGGGCTCCGGCGATGATGCCTCTGCTCCGCCCGTCCCTCCTAGTGTCGATGACGCTCTCCGAGGACTCGGAGGTATCCCAGAAGGTGCGCGGCGATGCGGCAAAGATGTCGGTGGTCTCAGGAGCTGGAGAAGGGCGTCGGAGGTCACTGGCGACGAAGCTCGAGAATGACTCCGATGAAGTTCCGGCCGATGCACAAGATAGGTACCTGGGGTGTGAGAAGAATACCCGATGCTCGTGGTGCACTTGTGGAGACGTGGGGATGGATGGCGAGGCCTAAGGCGGATCGGAGATGGTTTGGCGGTGGTTCTACGGCCAAGTGGCCGAGCTGGATATGGTGGAAAGCGAAGTGCAGTGTCCGAGGGCGTGAAGGGGTCCGCGAGGAGGGAGCTCCGTCACGGAGCTCGGCGGAGTGAAGGCGAGGCGAGAAGATGGATGTGGAGGTCGAAGAAAAAGCAAGAAATTGAAGCGAAAATAAAATAAAGATCGGAGGGAGATGGAGGTGTTCACCTGGGGTTTGGAGCTCGAGATCGAGGTCCAGGTCGTCGCTCGAAGGGGCGGTGCGTCCCTGTGCTCAAGCAGCGGCTCGGCGGAGGAGGGCTGCGACTCGGCGGTGGTCGAGGATCTCGCTGAAGAAGACGACCGTCTTAGCTCAAGGAATCACACAATTACCGTCACTAATTAGTCGCTCCGAGCATGGGGTCTCTCTCAGGGGTGGCGGATGGCTGTGAAATCGGCCGGAGGGCGAGTATTTATAGGTTGGAGGTCTCAGCTCGATTTGGTGATGGAGCGAGGTTCAAGGGGTTCGTGGGACGTCGCTCGAGGTCGACGGGGGTAGTGGAGTGGCTGGCGAGGATGATGGATGAGTGGGCGTCATCGTGGAGGTGGTGGTGCTCGTCGACGGTGGAGGAAGCGCGACTGAGAATTGGAAGGGGCTACCCCTCCCACAAGGCGGAGAACGTGGGAGAGAGGGGCGCTGGAGGTGGAAGACAAAGTCTCCACCGTTGGATCGTGTGATCCAACGGTGGTGATCGAGGCGGAATGGAGCGGGCGAGATCTGATCAAGGCGGAGCAATATGAGGGCCGCGGAGCAACCACGTGGCGCGCTGAGGGCAGAGTATGTGCGAGCGGTGTGGATCGCATCTAGGATGGTTTGATCAGAAGGTCGTGATGGCGCCACGTGTCGAGCTTAGGAGAGAGCGCTGACGAGCGACGGAGATCGGATCTAAGGATGATTGAAGGGCTGAGATGCACAACGGGCCGAGCGGTTGAGATGGAGGGATAGAGTGCGTCATCCAAGGGCACAACAAGCGCCACGTGGCGTGCTGAGGAAGAGGCACGAACGGGCGATTGAGATGAGACGGGGGGCTTAATCTGATGGTTGAGAGAGAAGGCGTATATGGAGGCGGTTTCGTTGGATCTGGAAGGAGATCCAACGGTTGTGGGCGCGGCCGGCTAGGGCAAGGGGAACGGGCCGTGTGGCACAATCAGAGGCGCCACGTGGCCTGCTGTGATTGGCCGAAAAGAGAATTATGTGTAGAGAAAAGAGGGGACCGAATTTGAAAAAACTCAAAACATGAAAGTTGTAGATCTCGATGAGATCTACAAGTTTCATGTTGACCAAAGATGGAGATGAGGTCAAATAAGATAAAAAATACAAAGATACAAATATACATACATGTAGTATACAAAGAGGCCCAAAAACCCAACTTTTTCATACGAGCTCCAAATTGGATGAAATTAGTCTCATTTTAAAGGTCTTTTAATGTGTATTATTCTAAAAGTGAGTAGACCTATTTTGGAGTTGGTACGAAGGATCTATGGCATTTTATGGTCTAGGGGTTCGAGGGCTTTATTGGCTATTTTACAAAAGGGATTTCTGGCTTTCTTCCCTATATCATTAACTAATGAGTACATATTATAGTAAAGAGGTTATTTTGACAAGTGGATACTTTACAAGGGATTTTGGCTTCTTTTTTAAATGCTAATGAAGTGCTAAAATGCAGATATTATCAATGCATGCATGAATGCTAATTATGCAATATAAGTAGAAATATGCATCTAATTATTCGGGAACAAAGCTCTATTTTCAACTTTTAGAGTGATGAATCGCATATTCATCAACCCCCTATACTTAAACCTTGCTCGTCCCCAAGCAACTAAAATGAAATGCAAGAGTGAAATGATTTTGGGTTCCATACCAAGGTCATGAACAAAAGTTGAAAATAGAGCTTGACTCGACCTTTGGATTAATTGTGTGGCGGAACCTTATTGGGATCTGAACTTAAGACCTAACAGACTTCAAGTTCCACAAGTCTTCTATTCAAGATGCCTCAACAGTCAGGTCAGAACAAATCCTCAAACGCAATTTTCTGATGACTATGATTCTTACTTGTACCGTGTAAGTGAAATGTAACTCTCCACGTCAGAAATGGCTCAGAACCAGCCTCCTCTAACAAGGTAACTCAATTACCCGATCCAGTAACTCTTTCCTCGAGGAGCGGGGTATTCCCTTCTAAGTTCAAGTGCGACCAACTCAAGAGGAGGGGTGGAGAAAAGAATGGACGGTAGCCAATGTAGCTACCTATCCCGGGATGCCTGACCAGTGTAGCCAAGTCATCCAGCTGCAGACTTCTTGCTAATATACATACTCCGACAGGCAATTTTTTTGGCCTGTCTATTTTTTTTGTGGAGTTCTTGCATTTTTTTATCTTTTTTTCTTTTTCTTTTTTTTGGAACTATATACAAGGTGCAGCATATACATCAGAAGTTTTTCCTCTTGAGCCAGTAGACTATCCCTCTTTTGAAGCATTATTGCAACCCACAGCGTCCTGTCCTTAGACTTCAACACCACCAGAATAGGTTGAGATGCACTACCCTCCCTAGAGGAGGACGAATGTTTCCACCCGTGTGCTACTCCAAGCTAAAGGATTCTACCTCATCACCACCTCATCCATGAAGAGCTCACGTGCATTGTGCTTGTCCAAGTTAGGTCACTGTCTAAAAGAATCATGCGTATGCACGAGATATTCTACTTAGACTAATCAAGATGACATGTGAACATAGACTTACGGACTCAAAGAATTAAGTCACTTGACCTGAGAAATCTTAACTCCAGTTCCTATAAGGTTCCTCTGAAATTAGGTGGATTAAGGTCAAATCAAGTTCATCCTCAATATCTACTCATAACTTGGTTCCGAACCCACTATCTTTTCACCTTGCATATGCAAGATATGCAGATGACATGCTATGTAGACTCTCTTTTTTTTTTCAAAATGCAAGGATGATATGCAAGAGTAAATAAGAAGCCTTATTTTCAACACATTTTTTTGGTATAAGTATACAATAATTTGTATTATTTACAACAAGTTTTTAATTCACACATAATATACATAGTATACAACACACATTTTTTTTGGGTTTACATCTTATTTTACAACAAATTTTACATGAGTATGTTTTACCATAATTTTACAACTTTTATACAAGTATTATACATATAGTACAGAAAATTTTTTTCTCAATTTTTACCCACCTCGTAATTATTGCATAATATATACCGAAAATACGCGAAAGTACGAGCTATGGGTAAAGTATATATGTAATATATACACGCCCCCCTATACTTAGCGTGTGCTATGTCCTCAGAGCAGGAAGAGCGAGGAAAAAGACATAGCTCGTGCTAAGCGTAAGAGAGCTAAAGAGAAGAAGAAAAATGTATAGAACTCATCCGGCCCCCCTATACTTAGGCTCTGGCAGCCTAAGTGTAGAAGATAGTCAAAAAGTGGGGCGGACGAGGTAAAGGAGAGAAGTGGATGAATATACAATGCGGGCATTTGTCCCCCCTATACTTAGGCTCAGGTCAGCCTAAGTATAGGACTGAAGTGAGTATGAGGACCAATGTGATCTGGAGAATGTACAAAGAACCAACTCAAGTGACTCCTCCCCCCTATACTTAGGATCTGATCATCCTAAGTTTAGTCCAATATAGTGATCTGATGAGGTTGGGGTGGGTTACTAGAGTCACGTGAGAGAGAGGATAGGATGTACAAGAAGGATAATGAAGTATAAAAATGAGTCGGTCTGAATCTTTCAAGATGCTGCTGATGGCTGGAGCTCACTGCTGCAAGGTCTCATATACGGCTCGAGGTGTATCTGCTATATCTGTCTCGCGCATGAATACAATCTCCTCAACATGGACTAACTGCTTATTGGATTCGACGAAGTGCTTTAACAACTGTCCATTCACTAGGAATGTCGGTGCGTCATCTGCGAGATCTGAGATCTCGAAACATCCACTATCATGCACCGTACGGACGACAAATGGGCCCGTCCATTTAGACTTCAACTTGCCTTGGAAAATCTTCAGCCTAGCATTGAACAACCATACCTTCTGTCAAGGAACAAAGGTCTTTCGTCTGATATATCTATCATGCCAACGCTTCACCTTGTCCTTGTACACCAAACTGTTGTCATATGCGTGGTTTCTGACTTCCACAAGCTCATTCAGATCCATGTCTCTCTGCTTCTGCCCAAGGTGCGTGTTCCAGTTGACCTTCTTAATTGCCCATTCTGATTTGTGCACTAACTCTGAGGGCAAATGGCACGGCTTTCCGAATACCATTCGGAATGGGGAGGTTCCCAACGGTGTCTTGTAAGCTGTCTGATACACCCAGAGGACTTGATCTAAGATCTGAGACCAGTCCTTCCTGTCCGGGCGGACGAGCTTTTGCAATATAGTTTTCACCTCCCGATTCGACACCTCAGCCATACCATTGGTTTGTGGGTGGTAAGGGCTAGCGACACAGTGTTCAATGCCGTAGTCCTTCAGGAGTTTCTTCACCTCCCGATTCACAAAGTGGCTACCCCCGTCTGATATCATCATTTTGGGGATCCCGAACCTAGAGATGATGTGTTCTCTGATGAATTTACAGACAGTCATGCTGTCTGCGGCTCGGGTCGGGATAGCCTCCACCCATCTGGATAGATAATCGACCTCAAGAAGGATATATTCGAACCCGTGGCTAACAGGAAATGGGCCCATGAAATCGATGCCCCAGGCGTCAAAGACATCACAAATGATGACCGGCTGCATTGGCATCTCATCCTTGGAACCGACGGTTCCTCCCATTCTCTGGCATACTGGGCACGACTTCGCGAAGGAGGTGGCATCGCGAAACAGAGTCGGCCAGTAGAAGCCACACTGAAGTACCTTCCATGCGGTCCTCTTCTCGGAGTGGTGTCCTCCTGCCTCCAAGCTGTGGCATAAAGAAAGGACACTCTGGTATTCCTCCTGAGGAATACACCGTCTCCAGACACAATCCAGTCCTTCGAAGAAAAGGATCGGATCCTCCCAATGGTAGTGTCTAGCGTCCGACTTTAGTCGGTCAATTTGGCTCTTGGGCCAATCTTCGGGAATTTTCTTGGAGACAAGATAATTCACGATATTGGCGTACCATGGGAGTGAGTCGACAAAAAAAATCGACTCGTCAGGGAAGGAGTCTCGAATTGGTGAATCCTCGGAAGTATTAAGATCTTCGAGACGAGAGAGATGATCGGCTACTACGTTCTTCTTTCTAAGTTTATCACGGATGTCCAAATCAAACTCCTGGATAAGCAAAATCCATCGAAGAAGATGCGCCTTCGCATCATTCTTCTCCATCAAATATCGTAGCACCGTGTGGTCAGTGAACACGATTACCTTGGATCCAATTAAATGAGATCTGAACTTGTCCAAGGCAAACACTACTGCAAGCATTTCCTTTTCCGTAACTGTATAGTTACGCTGAGCGGGGTCAAGTACTTTGCTTGCGTAGTGAATTGCGAACGGGACGCCATCTCTTCTTTGTCCTAACACAGGCCCAACAACATGGTCTGATGCATCCGTCATGATCTCAAAAGGTAGAGACCAATCTGGGGCTTGTAGGATAGGTGCGTCCATGATCATTCCTTGCAATAACTTAAAGGCCTCAAGACATTTGTGATTAATAATAAACTCCATGTCTTTGCCTAAATGCTCAGTTAGCGGTCGGGCAATCTTAGAAAAATCCTTAATGAATCTCCGATAAAATCCAACATGCCCGAGGAATGACCGCAACTGTTTGACGTTGGTTGGTGGTTGGAGTCGTCTGATCACATCCACCTTGGCAGGGTCAACCTCCATTCCTCTCTTGGAGATGACATGCCCCAACACTATGCCCTCCGTCACCATGAAGTTACTTTTCTCCCAGGAGAGCATCAGATTAACCTCACAACATCTTTTGAGGACTCGGTCCAAATTCCTAAGACAGGAATCGAAGGAATCGCCATGGACCGAGAAGTCATCCATGAAGACTTCCAGGAATTCGCCGACCATTTCGGCGAATACGGCAATCATGCATCTTTGGAAAGTACCTGGAGCATTGCATAACCCAAAGGGCATGCGCCTTAAAGCATAGGTACCAAAGGGGCATGTAAATGTGGTCTTCTCCTGGTCCTCCGGAGCTATGGCTACTTGATTGTAGCCCGAGAACCCATCCAAGAAGCAGAAGAATTCTTTCCCCGCTAGTCTTTCTAGGATCTGATCAATGAATGGTAAGGGGAAATGATCCTTCTTCGTCGCGGCATTCAGGCATCTGTAATCCACACAAACGCGCCACGACGTGGGTACTCGTGTCACGATCTCCTCTCCGTCCTCGTTGGTGGTCATCTGAATTCCCAACTTTTTCAGGACAACATGGATTGGGGCCACCCACTTAGAGTCGGAGATTGGGTAAATGAAACCTGCGTTGCACCATTTCTCTATCTCCTTCTTTACGACCTCTCGTAAATTTGGATTCAAACGACATTGGAATTCACGAGAGGGTTTAGCTTCATTCTCCAAGTAGATATGGTGCGAACACAGAGTGGGATTTATCCCATGGAGATCGGAAATGCTCCAGCCTATTGCCTTGCAGTTTTTCTCTAGGATCTCTAGCAAGCGGGATTCCTACTCCTCGGTCAATCGCGGACTGATGATGACCGGAAATTTCTTATCCTGACCTGCAAGGAAGGCGTATTTAAGTATTGTGGGTAAAGGTTTGAGCTCAGGTAGGGGTGTGATCATCTAGAAAATCTGGCTCAATCAGATCTGGCTCAGTGTTGGAAGCGGCTTGATCATTCTCTGTAATAGCTGCCACCAAGTTAATTGTCTCTAGAGTCGGATCGTCAAAGATCTCCATGTAATCGGCCGAAGCCACGTCCGACTCTTCATCCTCATCTTCTGATTGTCCTAAAGAGGGAAGGACTGACAAGCCCAGCTGGGCTTCTAACTCATCGAAGATGTAGGGGGATGCATGTTCTGGGCTGTACTCGTTTTTTAGGATCTCGCAAATTGACTTATGCACTGGATCATCTCCGGAAGGGAGGGACTCATCTATGTTGGCTGGTAACTGTCTCCATGGCCCAACTATGTCTACATAATCGCAGTCTGCTTCGGCCGAAGAGTACTCAGTGCTGGATTCGGAATCCGGTCTCTGCCATCTGGTCTGCTTCATCTCAAGTTCCTCATCTCCGCCTGAAGTTTGGAACTGGATCTTCCCGATCTTATAATCAAATAAGACCCCTGCTGTTCTGAGGAAGGGCCTTCTTAGAATGATCTGGGAGTCTCTCCAATTACGAGGGGTTTCCATATACAGGACAGTGAAGTCCGCCATATATTCTTTCCCATCGACTTTAATCACAATGTTCCTCAATTCTCCTTGGGACCTCTTGGTTGATTTATCAGCAAACTGTAGAAGGGCTCTAAATTTCCTAAGAGGTCCGAGATTAAGCCGCTCATAGAGGGCTGTAGGCATCAGATTGATTGAGGAACCATTGTCCAAGAGAGTGCATGCAAACGCGATGTCATCAACATGACTCACTACATAATGTGCACCCATGTCTCTTCGTTTCCTTGGAAATGAGTTCTTTATTGCACAAGTCGTGGCTACTGACAGAACATGTTTTTCAACACGGCTTTTGGTCTTCCAGCTAACCCTAGTAGGTGTGCATCTCACCTTAAGGTATTTCTGAAATGCAGGAGTCATTTCCACATACTTGTCAAAGGGGATTGTGACCTTGATATATTTGTTGCAGAATTCAGCCATCTTAGGGTCATCGTTTTGGATTTTTTGGTTTTCTTCTTTCCACCCGTAAGAGCTCGGGGGAAGGGATTATTGATTCTAACTCATGTTCTGAAACTGAAATCTTTTCATTGAAAGCTGGAACTGAGTTATGTACATGACTCGGACTCTGAAACAGACTAGGACTCTGACTCGGACTGAAAGAAACATGCTGGGGTGAAATTGGTGATGCGTCTTCCACTTCTTCTGGACGGTCCTCCTCAGATGGAGGTGCGGTCTCTTCATTAATTTCGCCGGACTCACTAATGATGCGGGAATGCTGCTTTGAGGACTCAGATGTCCTCTCCTTCTGCCGGTGATGGTGGTGGTGGTGCTGCTCCTCTTCGTCCATGTTCTCCTCAGGTAGAGACTTGGAAGTTCCTTCCTTCTGTGCACGTGCCCGATAAGGTATGGTCACGGTCCTTCCTCCTGGGGGACATATGATTTACATTATCGTACGAAAGGATCTCATGTTCAGATAAATAATTATCTGGATAATATACCTGATCACGAGGTCGGTTCTGGCCATGGAGTATTTTGTTCGGGTTGGCCTGAACCTGTGCGGGAATCGGGATCTTTGGCGCCATCTGTTGGTCCTGGGTACGAGAGACACGATTGATATCGGTTCTCATATCCAGATAATCATTCTGCATCTGTTGAACCCTATCAGACAGGGTCTGGATCGCCAAGGTGAGGGACTCCAATTCAGTGGGCTGGGCTGGCTGTTGTGCAGATGAGGTTCTGTATTGGCCCTGCTGGCCATGCCGATATTGCTGCTGCTGATGGGACGGTGCGGATCCCTGCTGATATGTGCGCTGCTACTACTGGTACTGCTGAGTCTTGTACCCTTGTTCTGGCGTGGACTGAAAGCGCGGGGCGGGTGCGGGCCTAGTTTCTTGGTATGCTGGGGATGGGCGGTGAGGCTGACCCTTCCCCATTTCGGCCTGCCTGACAATCGGGTCATGGCTATACCAAAGCCCGTTGATCTCGTACACCTGCAGAGGCTCCTCGTATCCGGTCTCCACTTGTGGGGGTGCATGCTGGTCCTGCTGGGTGTAAGTCTGATCCCAGCCACTCTGAGGCCCCGGTGCCTGTTCCTGTACAAGATGGACTCGATGTACATGTACATGTGATGTAGAAGGGGCAGGTAGCTTTATCTTACCTACCTTTTCAGAAAATTCCTCCACTTGCTTCGGTAGATGCGAAAGAGACTCAAGTTCCGCGACTCTCTTGTGGATCTGCTCGACCATGGTTAGCTTATCAGCAATCATCCCCATGCTGGGAATGAGTTCCTCGATCAGATCTGCTACAGTCCTTCGTGTTGTCTCGTTGGATAGGATTGAGGGAGACAACACATAGGCCCTTGTGGCATGCGACCTGCCGGTTTCCGCCATCTGCTCCAGGATCTTCCATACAGCATTCTCATTTTTGTTCAGATAGCTTCCTCCACAGGCGGCACTTACTAACCCCTGCATTTTCGGGGTTAGACCACAGAATAAGGTCTGGACTAAGATCGCCTTAGAAATGCCGTGGCAGGGGCATTTCTGTACTAAGTCATTGAACCTATCCCAGGCATCATGGAAAGGTTCACTAGGTCCTTGGGAGAAGCTAGCGTTCTTCGTTCTCATTTGGTTAGTTCTACTGAGAGGGTAGAACTTTTTCAGAAAGAGGTCCTTGAACTGCATCCATGTAGTACATATCACCCCTAGGTTTTTCAGCCAATGTGCTGCCTTATCTCCTCAGGCAAATGGGGTGTCCTTCAATCTAATGTAATCTTGGACAACATTCGGATGGCTAAAATTGTTGCAAACCAGCTCGGAGTCTCGATGGAAAGTGTACGGTTCTTCGTTGATATTCCCATTGAACTTCGGTAGCAGGCTAAGGAAGTGGGGCTTTAGTTCAAATGCTTCAGCGGGAACCGCTGGTGCCAACCAATTCTGTATCTCATTTTCCGCCGGGTTGTAGGCATGAACCATTGGTCGGTCAATACCTCCTGCTAAAATGATTTGTCCCATCATGGCTGTGAGATCTGCATTTCTTTGTTCTGCTTCAGCAAGGCGATTAAGGATCTGTTGTAGTTGCTCCTCATCCGATGGTTGCTGCTTAGGCGGCATTTTGTCCTCTATTCCTGGGTGTGAGAAAAGATCGGTGTCAGAGGACAAATCAAGGAAGGGGTTACCGAGGCGATAGTCTTCCTCGGTAAGCTCGGGGGAGAGGAAAGGGTTGGTTTGAGAGTAACCACCCTGGGTGTGAGGGATCCAGAACTCAAGAGGGTCATGAGTCCTGTGTGGCTCAAGGTGCACTTGGGTCTGTGAAGATGATTTTCGTGGGGGACTTAGAGAAATATTGGCAAATAATGTGTCGATATTCCCCCAGTCATTCATCTTGAAGTGGCGAGAAGAAGATAGGATTTTACTCCTACCTGAAGCAAACAAGTTAATCCAAGACCTTGGTTTCACACTTAACACAGTGAAGGACTCAAAACCGAGTCCAATTTATCTTGTAAATTTTAAGTGTGATTTTTCAAGCAAGATAGCAAGGATTACGCGGCCTATAGGGAAGTCGGCTCAGAGCCAGATGCGTCTTCCCTGTTTATCCTGTCACCTAAGATACCGCCGATCCTCCCTTTCTTCGCTCCTATCCGGAGTTGGGGACTCAAAGAAGTGCTCCTATCTACCTGCAAGCAGGCGGAGGCTGACAAAGCTAGGCCTTGTCGCAGAGTACCGCTGGTTCGCCCCTATCTACCCGCGAACAGGCGGAGGCTACTTGGTACTTGTCAATGAGCTAAAAGTATCCAACTCGTGATATTTGCTAGGATCAGTTGGACCGTGATATGGAAGGCGGGGATTTGGGCTCTGCCTTAAGGTGTTCACACACACTCAAGTACCCTCACTCAGCCTGAAAACAAGGTCGGGGATTAGTCTCCCGCAAACTATTTTTCCACTTTTATCAATTTTTTTGGTCAATACCTAGCAGTCCCTGTTTTAAGTTAAGTTCTCACTTGTTTAGTCCAACCACACAGCACGCCAAACGTCCAGTCCCAATTTCCATTTAATTTAAGTTTGAAAAACTGAGGGGGAAATCGAGAAAAACCAATGCATGAAAAACAATTATGTGTATGCTGAGTTAAGAAGACTTACAGTGATCCCTTCGCTTTTATGCAGGATGCAATATAGTATTGAAATTTTACACTATATGCAAATGCAGACGGCAAAATTCGCTCCTAGACAGGCAGTTCTATTAGCGAGTGAAGAACAGGTTTATTTGACTAGATCTGCGGTGTCTAGGTGCGTCTTGTAAGTGTATGTGTGGTCCTAAAAATTACGAGCACAAGCAATTCCTAGATTGGCTCAAGGAGTCGCTAATGCAAGCCTAAGTTACAATTCAAACCACACAGCACACGGGGACACGGTTCCACTATTTTTACACACGCGAGAACCCAAACGGGAACCGCTGGAAATGATGCGAAAAAATGTGGAAATGAATAAATGTACAAGTTCTCTCAAATCTCCCAAACAAATTAAAATGCAAGTTCCTCGAAGCGTCTTCGACTCCGGCGTCCCTCGCACAAAAAACAAGTTGACGTCAGATAGAGAACGAGACAAAAAATAATGCAAAGAATAAAGGGAGAAGAAATAATCACAAGAAAACCGGGGGTCAGACTACTCGGGGAAAGAAAATCAAACACTTAGAATTTCACTAAAAATTAACCTAAGCCGTGCCTCCCTAGCAACGACGCCATTTTGATAACCGCTCCCGCACCCTTGGTAATTCGGTCAGACTAATGTCCAAATTAATTGAGAAATGCTCGTTGCAGTCGGATACGAGAGGGAATATCAAAAACCACTTTAATTAGATTAGAGTTAATTTGAAGCAGCAGATTTTTTTTACTTGGTGAAGTCCAAGGTCGAACTCAGGGAGGCATCAGTCTCCTTAGGTTAAATTTTAGCAAATTTCCAATGTTCGATTTTCAGAGGGAATATTTTTGGTTTTTTTCGAATTTTTATGCAAGACACATGCAAAATCAGGCCAGTTTAAACATTAATTCAGAAAGATGGTTAAATTAATTCTAAAAATTATGAAACTTGGCAAGATTATGAAATGGGATGAAATTAAGCTACCCTATTGTTTTTGGAATTTTTAGACACTAGATGAATTTACTGTGAATTAAACATGCAGGCAGGGTGATTTTCACTAATTTATTTTTAATAAATAACAAATCACATCTTTTTCAGGAACAAAAATTATCCTAGATAGTTCTAAAGATAAGGAATCTAGGAAAATTGACCAACCTTAATTTCAATGTGAAATGAATTTATTAAAATTAAAATAAGGAAATCACTAAACAATTTATTCAGGCCTCGATATGTGTGCAAATGACATGAAATTTTTATGCAAGGTTGAGTTCCTTATCCTAGAGCTACTGTGAATTTTTGAGAATTTTTGGAGGCACAGAAAATTCATTTGAATTTAAAAGGTCTCACTGGGCAAAATATTACACAATTCAACCAATTAATCTATTTAAAAATCTACTGCAATTACAAAAATGTGACAAATGGCACAATAGATAGAGGACAAGTTACTCAACAAAATGCAACTTTTAGAATTCAAAAATGATGTGAAATGCGACCTAGGGATGCGTACAAAGATAGGGGTGTATTTGCAATACAAGAAAATAAAATTACATAAAAGAAATATGCTGACAGGGACTTAAATACAATTTCCTATAACGCTGGGGAATGATATGCAAATTCTCCACTGGGCACGTGCTCCTCGCGTGGGGTCTGCTTCACAGGGACCTTTTTGCAAATATGAAAAACTTCCAGGGCCTCGGTGTAAAATACCCAAGCCGCACGTGCTCCTCACGTGGTCGGCCTAGGCTCGGATGGCTGCGGAGGCTCGGGGCTCGGCTCGGGTGCACCTGGAGGTCTGGAGTGAGGCTCAGTGTAGCCTAGGGTCGTCCGAGCCTAGGGTCGGGGACGAGGCTCGATCTTCGTCGACGTGGCGTAATGAAGACCCTTGGATCAAGATCGATCCAAGGGGTGTCGGTGCTGACGCGGGGCTAGATCAGAGACCGTCAGATCTACGTTGATCCAACGGGCTCTGGATCGCGATGGAAGGGGCGACGTGGCAGAATGACGGCCGCTGGATCAGATGATCATTCCAACGGCTAGCTGAAGCTGAAGACATGGCTGACTCCTGAGTGTAGGATCAATGATGATCCTACGGTTGTCGGCTGCTCCGGAAGACACTTGTCGTGGCGTGACGTAGACCGTTCGATCGAGACGATCGAACGGTATCTGGGGCTTCTCCTTCAAATGCCCTCTGCCGCCTGCGGAGGAGACGGCGGGGCTGCGACGACGATGCCTCTGCTCCGCCCGTCCCTCCTAGTGTCGATGATGCTCTCCGAGGACTCGGAGGTATCCCAGAAGGCGCGCGGCGATGCGGCGAAGATGCTGGTGGTCTCAGGAGCTGGAGAAGGGCGTCGGAGGTCGCTGGCGACGAAGCTCGAGAATGACTCCGATGAAGTTCCGACCAATGCACAAGATAGGTACCTGGGGTGTGAGAAGAATACCCGATGCTTGTGGTGCACTTGTGGAGACGTGGGGATGGATGGCGAGGCCTAAGGCGGATCGGAGATGGTTTGGAGGTGGTTCTCCGGCCAAGTGGTGGAGCTGGATATGGTGGAGAGCGAAGTGCAGTGTCCGAGGGCGTGAAGGGGTCCGCGAGGAGGGGAGCTCTATCACGGAGCTCGACGGAGTGAAGGCGAGGCGAGAAGATGGATGTGGAGGTCGAAGAAAAAGCGAGAAATCGAAGCGAAAATAAAATAAAGATCGGAGGGAGATGGAGGTGTTCACCTGGGGTTTGGAGCTCGAGATCGAGGTCCAGGTCGTCGCTCGAAGGGGCGGTGCATCCCTGAGCTCAAGCAGCGGCTCGGCCGTGGAGGCGGTTTGGCCGTTGGATCTGGAAGGAGATCCAACGGTTGTGGGCGCGGGCGGCTAGGGCAAGGGGAGCGGGCTGTGTGGCGCAATCAGATGGCGCCACGTGGCCTGCTTTGATTGGCCGAAAAGAGAATTATGTGTAGAGAGAAGAGGAGACCGATTTTGGAAAAACTCAAAACATGAAAGTTGTAGATCTCGATGAGGTCTACAAGTTTCATGTTGACCAAAGATGGAGATGAGGTCAAATATGATACAAAAATAAAAAGATACAAATATACATACATGTAGTATACAAAGAGGCCCAAAAACCCAACTTTTTCATACGAGCTTCAAATTGGATGAAATTAGTCTCATTTTAAAGGTCTTTTAATGTGTATTATTCTAAAAGTAAGTAGCCTATTTTGGAGTTGGTATGAAGGATCTATGTCATTTTATGGTCTAGGGGTTCTAGGGCTTTATTGGCTATTTTACAAAGGGGATTTCTGGCTTTCTTCCCTATATCATTAACTAAGGAGTGCATATTATAGGGAAGAGGTTATTTTGACAAGTGGATACTTTACAAGGGATTTTGGCTTCTTCTTTAAATGCTAATGGAGTGCTAAAATGCAGATATTATCAATGCGTGCATGAATGCTAATTATGCAATATAAGTAGAAATATGCATCTAATTATTCGGGAACAAAGCTCTATTTTCAACTTTTAGAGTGATGAATCGCATATTTATTAGCATGCTCGACAATGCTCGTACTCAGCACCTGTAACGCTCCATGCTTCCTTGGACCGCCACGCATCAATACCGATACCGCGCGCCTTCGTGCGTACACCTTTGTGACCGTACCGCGTTGCTCCTCGATGCGTACTGCTTTAC